>JAMKCH010018381.1:0-110476 GCA_023653785.1 Ophioderma brevispina
GCGTTTGTGCTTCCGCAATGCACTACGGACGGGTGTGGCATTTCCGTTACCTAGCGCGTATTGAATTGTGGAATTTAAGCCGATCTTCTCTTATTTTTCTTCATCTTTTCCTTAAATGATCTGCCAAGAACACATAACACCTGCTGCTTGAACGCGCCTAAAAGGAAAGAACCCTCCATCGTACTGCCCGATTGGTCGTATTCCCACCTGAACATTAGAATCTAAATTACATTTATATTAGTAAAGTCATGGCAATACAGGCCCATTCATCGAGTTGAATCGGTTTGTAATTTGATCGTGTTTGTAACTTGTTAGGGGAAATTGGAATTTATGGTAACCCCCACTGCTCTAGTTCACTAACCCAGACCACAACTCGCCCTTAGAGCCATAACTGGCTATGTTGGCATTTTTTTGACCAACATGGGACAACGAGTGTGAGGAGTGTGAGGCCTACACAAAAAAGTATAATTCCATGAAGCCTGGAAGATTACTACTTATTCAGATTTTCATATACTGCTTATACTTGATTTTTTCTTATTTCATTAGCTATAACAAACTTTAAACTCATTGCTTTTTGGACTAGCCATTTTCTTGCTCTAAGTGGCGACATACCGCTCGATGCATTAATTGAAACAGCACATGAAATGAGGACTGAAATAAATCTTTATAGACCTTTTTACTCATGTTGGGTGCATTTGCGGTAGAAACGTTTCATATAGAATCCCAAGTATGCAATGAGGTAGTACACAAGATTCCGTCATGCTCTGTAACGTTTGTGCAATAGGCTGACGAAAATGAATGGCAATACCCATTTGCATCCATGGACTTCTATATGAACGTCCTACCGATTTGTTCGATTGGAATCGTTGTCATCGTTGTTGTGTCGCCTGCCTAGGCAGGAGACACATCGGGATCACTTTGTCACTGTTTGTTGTAGTCTGTTGTTGATGATTTCTGTTTGATATCTGTTGGTGATAACAAGGGATAATTTGCATGTAATATCCACATACTTTGATGGATTTAAACCAACTTGGGTCACATGTGCACATGGCATCCCCCAACTTGTTGATGATGTCACAGGTCCCCCATGCCATATCAAAGTCATGTGAGGTCAAGTTGTAAAGTAGGCGGAAAATGTAAAATTGACCTCATATGAAAAGGTTGAAGTTCAATTGGAACCAAACTGAATCATAGGTGCAACATGGGATCCCTCATTTGTTGATGAGTCAAAGGTCACATGCCAAGGTCAAAGGTCATGTGAGGTCAAGTTGTTAAAATATGCTTGAAAATGTAAAATTGACCTCATATTAAAAGTTGAAGTTCAAATTTGAACCAAACTTTGAATCAGGGTGTCAACTGGGATCCCTCAATTTGTTGCTGAGGTCAAAGGTCCACATATCAAAGGTCAAAGGTTCCATGTTAGGCTATCATCACTAACTGCCGCGACGGCATGCGACACAAGCGGTCCGCGGACCGATGTATTTTTTCATTGTACGAGAGTGTGTAGGCTTGTCGTACAAAGGTAGGCTTTCATTAATGCTTTGCTTTTTGGTTTAGTTTCTCCCTCCGAGATCTTGTATCGGATTTTCCAGGCGCGTATCAACCTGACCAAGATGGGGGAGGGGGGCAAGAGGGGGGGGGGAAAAACCTCAAAGTCTTCATTCTTTCGTTATTTCATTCTTATTTTCCATAAAAACCTACAAAATACACTGGGTGAACGTATACATACATATTAACATAAGAACACATTTTATGGATGAGGTGGTCGAAAGGCCAATAAGCCAGATGTAACCACCACCGTAAAATTAAATTGTACGTACCTATTAAACACAAGGACAAAGAAACGATCACACAAGCAACACACAAAGACAAATTCCAAAATCATGATAGAAAGAAATTAATCTGATTTATATTGCTTTCGAAAGTTTTTTTTTATTTGATTTTGAATTTTTAAATTGATCACTCAGGGAGTTCCACAAGATTGGGCCTACTGTTCTAATTGATTATCACTGAATACCATCTTATTTCTTGTTGGATTAATTATTTCCTGTTTCTTGTGTGATAGTTAGGGATATCATATCTCATGGTGAACATCATTGAATGAATTTGGCAAAGTTTGCAAGTATCTGAACCTAAATAACCCACTTCTGTTTTATACACATCATATATATTTTAAACATTATATTTATGAAAAATGTGCAGAATGACTTCGATAATGACTATTTGATATTATTCTAATGCCCATTTTTTGAAGTTGTGATTTTTTTTCAAATTATTTGACAAGATCGTCCCCAGGTAAGTTATACCATAATTTATATATGTAAACAAGTGTACAATAAGTTATATAATATGCGCTCAGGTATAGAGAATTTAAGCTTGTTGATCATACCAATATTCCGCGATATTGTTGTTTTCGATATGCAATCAATGTTGTCAATCAGGTTAACTTTTCATCAATAATACTCCTAAAAACTTAGTCTTTTTCACCCTTTGTAGACTTGTGTTGCAAGAATAATATCTATATCTCCTTGTTCAGTAACCATTTCCATTTTCTATTTTAGTCATTTTAGGGTACCCAAATCATGTAATTATTTTTCAAAATAATCCAAAAATTTATTATTTTTTGCTTTAAACCAGTTACTTACTTCTGAAATTCCTTATTTTATAATTGAGATTTTACTCATAATGTCCTCTACTTGATATAAAATTGTCGTACATCGGCAATAAAATGAATTAGCAGGTCTGAGGGTTTTGTAATATCATTGATATATAAAAAAAGAGTAAGGGACCTAATAGGGAACCCGGTGGTACTCCAGATATTATAATCCCTACTTTTCAGATTTCTTATCTTTAATAATTTTTCATACTGTTTTCCTATCGCTAAGTACTCGCAAACCCAATCATAACCTACCCCTCTGAATACCATAATTGTTTCGAGCTTCTGAATAAAATATTGTGGTCTATTGTTCAAAGCTTGAAGAGGTCCAGGTACACCCAATTGTGGTTTCCCTATTTTCCACAGCTTTCTGTATTTTTCAACAAGTTTCATTAAGCCCCGGCCCCCCCCCCCCATCGCATAGAAGGAGAGTGATTGGCCCTGAACCCGTATGGCTTTACATAAGAATATCATTGATATCAATAAATTCAATTGCTCTGTTGAAGACCATCCTTTTAGTATTTTTTTGAAAACACGGAAGTACTGAAACTGGTCTGTATTGAAAATATTTCACTGTCATCTTTCTCATAAATCGGGATAACTGGGCTATTTTTAACTGATTATGAACCATGCCAGTTTCGCAAGATAAATTGAATATTTTGTGAGAGGTTGGGCAATTTTCTTTGCTACCTTTTTACATCAAAAAATTATTTTTTTTTTTTTTTCCTAATCATCATGGCCACACTTTTCTTGGGATCCAATTTTATTATGATTTTCACATCTCGGATTGATATTGGTGTTCATGATATACTTTTTTTGATAAGGTGTATCAAATAATCTAATAGTTTTTACCGAGTTTTTAAATTTTAAGATGCTAATTTTGGGCCTACGTTCACCAAAAAATCATTAAATTAATTTTGATATTACTTTTGGATCTGTAATATGGTTCCAGTTTTCTTTTTGAAATGATCAAATAGTTGCTTCTGAGCACGTCCAAATTAATCGTTTTATTATTTCAGTTCTTTCGCATGTTTTTTTTTTGGTTCTTGTTCGATTTTTTTTAAAATACTGCCTTTCGTTTGATTTCTAATCAAATCCATGCAACTTATTTCTAAATGTTTTTAAATTTCTGATGATTGTTGTCATTTGGACATTGTCCATTGACTTGTTGTATAGCTTATTTTATTTGTTTTATACTATTAAGCAGGCCTTTGGAATCCTGAGATCCGTGGATCTCTTTTGTTCTTGTTACATTTCTTAAGTGGTATACATTATTATATAACTCTTGAAATTTGTTTACATATCATTATAATCATCATCACATTAATATTTCAAGAATCTCTTCCCATTTCACATTCGATATAAAGAAAAAAGGAGAAGGAGAACGTTTTTATTCTAGAATATTACATCACTATACCTCTTTTGTAATACTTTAGTTTTATTTCCCATTGTCGTGCAAACTCAGATTACTTACCAAACTTTTGGCAGTGGATCACGGTATTGGTTACATATAGCTGTTTTTTCTACTTTTGTCAGCAATATTTGTTATATGTATATCAATAATTGTCGCTGTTGTCGCTGTAATCCTTGTTGGTTTTATATTGTTGGAATAATGGAATTTGAATAAATACGGTCAATGTAATCATGAGTTGTCTTGGAATCATCTTGAGAAGATCTATGTTTTAAATTCCCCATTCTGTACCCATATTTTTTCCAGTCGTTTTTCGAAATTCCTGAAGGGGGAGGACGGTCCCTACTGGTCCAACCGGGAAATTGCCCCCCTCGGAACCACCGGGCTGTCTACGCGCCTGGATTCTTGTACCAGCTTGGAGCAATACTCCTGGAAATGCAATCACATGTGGGATGTTTTGTAGCCATGAAATGTGGCTCTCTTTGCCCTACAGCATGGCTACCTATTGATTAGTGTCAATTACACTGATGATTGAAAGAGTTACGTCACTTTCTGGACAAGTTTCGCTGCAAGAGCATTGGACTAAGTCACGTGTGATTAAAGCCATTGACCTCGATGTTAAAAGTAAATGCGAGTCTTTTTCAAACACTCATAATTAACACCTCATGCCGTTGTATTGCCAAGAATGTTATCAATAATGAGAAAATTAAGTTTCTGTTTCCAGTGTGCACATTTTGAGTTTTCTAAGGGATAGCTTTTATAAGATATCGTTGAAAAACTTACCTACAACAAATTCCCGAAATAATTCGAAACACGACAGTGATAGCCATCCGCCATTCCAATGCTTGGGCTAAAATTTTTGGTTCTACAACGGATTTCAGGTGAACATCACATAATGACCAACCGCCTACCCATTGCGCACATGAATAAGGAATGAGACTAAATCATCGTAAATGTTCGAAGCCCATTTGTCATTGAGAGAGAAATAGCAGCCTATTTCCCGAAAACAGATTACACATCGAGCACTAGAAACTACCCCTCGATACAAACGGTACGTGCACAAAATATCCTATGGAGTTGAAAATCCCTGCAAAAACAGTGGCCAAATACATTGCTTCGTATGGTTGGACATTCTTTGAATAAGCAATGGGGAATATAAAATATACAACCATCCATTAAATGAAAAACTGTGAAACTTGCCAGCATACAGCTTGAAGATAAATATGAGAATTTGTAAAAAGGAATAACACCCAAAACATTTGCAAACCTTGTTGTTTTCTCCTTTCCACGTTTTTCCTTTCGTAGAAAGGTGAGACTTTGACGTAATTATAAACACTCGGTGCTGTCATAATGGCCACGTCTTTCAGCGGAGTAATATAAATGTTCGAGTGTTATTAGCTTGCTTTTGACATAGTAATCAGCTGGTCCGAAGCAAACTTCCCCAAACCACCAAGTGAGAAACTATTTCCACTTAGCAAAAGTAAGGAACTTCTCCATCCGTAAGTGTCGCAAAAAAGACCTGCCGTTAGAGGACAATACCATGTACGCCAACGCCACCGCTTATCATAAACTATACTTACGCTAGCGGGGTAGAATTTGGTCAACTGTGTGCCAGAAGAGTCCGTGCTCGGAATCATCACGAGTGAAAACCCTGCCACCTTTATAGATAGTTAAGAAGGACGTTCATTATAATAAATTGTTAAGAAATTTTATGTATTTAAAAATGTTTTGAGTCTTACTTGAATGAACTACACTTTGTTCAACAGAAAAAAAAATATCACAACACCAAGCAAACAAACAGCATGCGCATACCGTTCTCAGTGTCGTTCCCGCTATACCGCGTTCCTTTCCGGGTGGGGGTGGGGGTGGAGGACCGTATGATGTCTCGATTTCCGAAAGTTCATCATTCCGAAGTTTCTTATTCCTAAGTTCGAATTCCGAATCTTCAAAGGTTTCGCTATCGATTCTTCAAAAGGGTTCGCTATTCCTATTTTAAAAAAAAGTTCTCTATTCCGAATCCTAAAAATTGTTCGCTATTCTGAATCTCAAAAAAGGTTCGTTATTCCGAATATTGTAAAAGGGTTCGGTATTCCGACACCAAATACCGTGTTCGTTATTCCGAATTTCAAAAGAGGTCCGCTATTCCGAATTTTGTTTTTTCACATTGGAGCAAATTAACATGATGAATTATATGGTGCTTTGAGGCCGATGATGCCAAGAAACTAGCAGCAATTATTTAGGATGCATTTTTTTAATATTTATTTTCAACAGTTTGGAAAAAAGAAACTAATTTTCTATGTTTTTATCGGTGATGACACAATCGAATTCGGCACATTTTAATGTGGTACATTATGATTTTTTTTGGTAGGCACATGGATCACATAAATCATGGGCCACATTTTACATTTTTATTCATGACTTTGAACCAGACAAGTTGGAAATACAAAATAAATGCGTTAAAAAAACATATGTTTTAAGGCACAAAGAATTCTTGGAGATTTCAAACTGATCAAAGGGAAAAAGGTTCTAGATTTCTGAACTGCTACTACATAAAAAAATAGTGGTGCTTTATTTGGCATCATGCATCATGCTTTAAACGAATCTTCCATTAATTCAATCAGTTCATTGCTCCGTAAAAAACCAAAATTCGGAATAGCGAACTCTTTTGAAATTCGGAAAATAACGAACACGGTATTTGGTTTCGGGAAATTACCGAAACTTTTTCAATATTCGGAAGAAACGAACCTTTTCTAAGATTCGGAATTGAAGAACCCTTTTTAAAATTCGGAATAGCGAACCTCTTGTTAAGATTCGGAATATAATTAGCGATTACCCTATTGTGTCGCGGAATCCGAACCTTTTTAAGGATCGGAAAAAAAAGCGAATGCTAAAAACGAGTGTTCGGAAAAAAACGAAAAACAAGTGCGAAGTCAAAGAAAGAGACGATGATGGAAAATAGGATTACGTTGTATGGTCTGGTATAATTAACGGGAGAAGAGGGAAAGGAAAGAAAAGAAAAGGGAAGAAAGAAAGGAAATGAGAGGAGTAATAGAAACCCCCTGTAATTCAAGTGGTTTTTGGAAGTAGCTTTTTTGCTAGCTCTTTTGCAGAAATAGTGAGCGTAACCCTCATTCGCAAAATATCCCATTACATGTCGTTTTTCGACCCCGAAATACCATAGTGTTTAGTACTGTGTTGTGATAGTATGCGGGGAGGAAACACGAGAGTAAAAAAATCAAGTACTCTTTGGTACGCCGGAGACTTTTTTTATTACTTAAAATCAGTAGACGTAAGGAAGAGATTATAGTAGGGGTGTGTGTGGATACTTCAAAAAAATTTAAAACCCCCGCTCAAAAGATAGAGACATCCGCTAAATACACAAGAAAAATCAATTGCACTGAAATCAGACTATTCTAACCCCCCTGTACAAACCCTCTTGAATAGTTTATAACAATGTTCCAATTAGGAAGCTTTTTTCAATTGAATAAGTGACACCGACAAGGCATTTAGAAAATAAGCGATTAGTAAGTAGCACTATGTATCACATTGTTTCAGGATTTCATGTATTCTGATTTCAGAATAGTGGGTTTACCAAACTTCACACATTTATTCAATTTCTAGCCCCATTTGGGTCGGACACGTTTTTTCATGTTCAATGTACATGACTATTTGTGGAATATTTCATTAAAAAAATTGGATAATCCCAATGGGCATCCATTTTCAGGAATTTAAAGCAAAGGAGCGGCATTCTATGCAGTCTGAGTAGTATTAAAGATAAGAACGAATAACATTTCAAAATAATTTAGCTTTGCGTCTTTTAGTATTGGTTAGCACAGAAAATAGTATACAACTAAAAACAGTGTAAGCATACGGATACTGGCTAGAATGCCGAGTCTGAGCATAATGTTGGTAAACATAAGTACACTCTTTTAAAAATTAAAGAGATTGAATCCCATGAATTAAAGCCTGCATAGTGGCATCTGCACTGGCCGGGACCTTGTTTAAAATACAGTATCCGATTACTTTACCTTTTAAAGACTGAGAAATACAATGCCAATAACACTAGGTGCACACAATCATTTCTATAGAAATCTTCTGGATATTGAGATAATGGACAGACCTACAGCTGTCATTTACACTGTTTTTAGATTAAGGCAAAAGTAATAACAATTATAATTCTTCAGTTCCAAGAGAGTTTTAACTTATATATGTTTTGTAATAACTGCACCCTTTATTTCTGGAATTTGCAAGTGCAAAGTTTTCCTCTGCCGGGACTGTCAACTCGACACCAACACATCGTTTTGCAAGAACAGAATACTAGTCTAATACTGTATGGTGATATCTGGGCGTTTTGCGGTTACCACAATTACTGGTGGAAACTACAGGACTCTTTATCTTCATCCCAGACAATCTCCCAGTCTTTACAGTAGTGGATGCTGTCATGCTTCTCATTACTTGACCACTTGACATTTCCGTCAGCATTGCCGTTCTCTGATTTGAAGGCTATTCCAGGCTTATAACATTGGTCTGACTACTATGGTTGGCCTTCATAGTATGTTTGGCCTAATGTCCAATTAATCGAAAATCTTGGATTTTCGACCATCATCTTGGATTATCGGTCGAAAATCCAAGATTTTCAATTGATAATCCAAGATTATCAAGAATAACTTGGACTTTCAATTGATAATCCAAGATGTTCGATATGTGAATGAAAAACCTGGATTATCACTTGATAATCCAAGATTATCGACTCGAAAAATCCAAGTTTTTCTAATTATTGGACATTGATGCTGAAAATCTTGGATTTTCAGTCGATAATCCAGGATTTTCGACTTCTCTGTACAATAAGTCGAAAAACCTGGATTATCAAAGTGAAAATCCAAGTTTTTCGATTTGATAGTCCAAGTTATTGACATCAAGTTGATAAACTTGGATTATCGACCAAAAATCTTGGATTTTCGACGCTAAATGTACAATAAATCGAAAATCTTGGATTATCAAAGTGAAAACCCAAGTTTTTCGACTTGATAAGCCAAGTTCGAAAATCTTGGATTTTCGACGCTAGATGCACAATAATTTGAAAATCTTGGATTTTCAATTGATAATCCAAGATTATCAAAAGTGAGTTGAAAAACTTGGATTAGCAATATTGCAAAATGCAAAGATTTTTCAAGTGTATAGTTGTCCAATTAATGAAAATATTGGTTACAAAGTGCATTAATCAAGTTATCGGATATTTTTTTTTCTATAAAGATAAAAAAAATAAAAAAAATCAAGTTGTAAAACCTTTGGAGACGATTGATATCCAAGATTTTCGAACGCTATAATCATGACCAATTAATTCGATAAAAAATAATATAAAAACTTGGGTATTAGGAAATAAAAAACTTGTGATTATCGCCCCGAAAATTCTGGCCTTATTATAAATTGAAGGCCAAGTTATTCTGATTAATCTTAGATTATCAATTGAAATGCTTGGATTTTGTTTTGAGATTTCCGGATTAATGTCCCCAGATGGTTTGTTTTGGGTCGATTATCAAGGATTTGCTAAGTTGGACATTTTAGGTCCAACACCTTATATGACTTTCCTCCTCTAGGTATATGCTCTTTTCCCTCAACAATGATGCCAATGTGTTGAATGATTTGCGCAGCCATTCAGTGACCAGCCGAGCTTTTAGTACATAGTTTCAAATCATGCTCGGACATGGTAAAGAGATTGAATTTTTTAAACAAGGGTTTAAATCGTTTTGACAATATTTAAAAGAGCGTTCCCTTAAAAATGAAGATTTTGGCTATTACATCATAACCAAAATCATATTCAATACCCCCTCCCATATTGACTAATTTGCTGACTTCTTTAAAATTCCCATATTTATAACTCTTAACATTTTCTTTTTCAACAATTCAAATTGAGATTGAGATGGAAATTTAAAGCTATTTAAAAAGACCGATTATTACAAATCACTCTTGTTGCTGTTTTGTTCAGTTGCATGGGCCCTTATTAAGATTTCTCGGGGCGTGCTCCCCATCTTATGTAGATGTGAGCTATATATTTCAAGTAATCAACATTATGGGTCATGTTACACCACATAAATCATGGATGCATTCAGTACGTCCATGGATAACTATTGATTTTTAGCGATTCCGTTATATTTTTTTTTGGGGGGGGGGGGGATGGATGATAATACGGATTATCATCGTCTGGGCTTGCATAAAGCATCTGCATTTTTTATTGTTTCAGGTGAGCGTTCAGCCAAAATGAAAACAAAAACACAGTGATGGATCACGGGCTCTCTCCCTACCCAGATAGCACAAGGTGTCCATACTGGACCAAAGTTATTATTTTTGGCCCTATATTTGGATTACACTGTTGGAATAATATATTTTGCTCATTGTGCCAAATATTGGCCAATATTGGACCAATGATGGCTAATAGTGGACAAATGTTGGCCCAATATGGACAATGATATGACCAATGGGGCCCTATGTTCTTTACAACAATTATTTTAATGGAATTCTTTTTCAAGCTGCTTTAAATTAAATTATTAGAGAATTTTCGGAGCTACTCATAATAGTTAATATTTTTAATGAAACTGCGTTATAATATAGTTATAATTGTCAAATGAATGTGCTTTTAAAACAACCATTGTTGAGACAAATTGTTGTATTCCTCTATATTGTTTTGACTGAGTTATTGCCCTGCATTTTTAAGCAATCAATGCTTTTAAGTCAAAATGGGCCAATGTATCCCAATAATGGCTCTATATTAGCATGGCTTGTTGGCCAATATCTCAACAGTTTACAAGGGGTGCCGATATGAATCCGATGCCACAGCTGCAGTGGAAACCTTATTGGCGCCAGATGCAACTAGCCACGTGTACCGATGCCAAGATTACCAACGGAATACCATTATTGCCCTTGGGAGCCAATAAAGGACCAATAAAAGGCCACCACATAATGTCGATGCCAAGATTACGATGGGGAAGCCATTTTTGAGGCAATGTATGCGTTGTGCGATGTGGGTACGAAGCAATAAGGATGATTTGACGTTGCCAGAGCCCCTCCATGTTCATTTTCACAGTGTCTGTGAAAGTTTTAATGGCCGGGGTCCAGTTGTATTCAAAGAGGGATATGCTGCGTGGAAACATGACTTACGAAATGCAACCTAGCAAGTATTTTCCACCGACTAAAAAAAACATCACCCTAAAACAAAACATTTGTGTTTTTGCTCACAACAAACAAGGCTTTTTGTTCAGTTTTGCTATAACCTAACAAGTGAGCAAGCATGATAATGATAATATACCCTTATTATCTGGCCTTATGATCCATGTTGCTTACTTCAAAATTACAACATTTTTGATGATTTTGATCTCGCGTACATCACAATTCAGGGTTAGGGTTATGAAAAAAAAAACATTACCCTTTTTTTCCATATTTGCCTGATTTTGACATCCTAAATCCGTGTACGCGAGTACAGTACACGCCTGTTGTTTTGAAAAAAAAGAGACCCCCTTACGTGTTTTTTTGTCACGCATCATATCCACTTTTTGAATACAAGTGGCCCCCGGGGTTTATGGTAATTATAACGTTATAAATGCTAACATTAGAGTAACAGAAGAAAATTACCAAAAGACTAGAAGTTGACACAATAGGACAAGCTGTATAACTGTAGCAGAAAATGAAGCGCAGATAAGTGCGAGGCCGGATAGGGTTCCGCCAGTTACTACAGCAAGATCCGATGGTAAACAAAGCAAGCAAGCGCACCAACGATCGGAGCTGATGGAGAACAACAAAATAATAAGAAATACTGAGCATATTGAAACACGTATGGCCAAATGTAATGGCCCGTATTTACCCAAAAAAATGTGTTTAGCATAATATTAAGCTAAGCGAACGTTTACAGATTTGAGTATTTTTGCTCGGTTTTGGTCATTTCGTGACCCTCGTGTCAGATCTGACATATCTGACATGGCCTATTCGGGTTTAATAATTCCGTTTAGATCCGTTTATTGGCACTAAATGGGAATTTGTCCAGTTTAGAATTTAGACATGGGCGGTATCGCATATACATATCTATCAGGTGGTCCGGCCGGTGCTGCGACGAGATGTGGTATATTTCAAATACAAGTAATTTGTTATATCGAAAATGAGTAGTAATTAAAAGGTTACTATTTTTCGATATCGGAATTTGGCAGTATTTTGTATATTACTAATATTCGATATCAAAAAGGAGTAGTAGTATTTGGTAACCCTCAAATGTTATTATTTTTTCCTGTAAAAACGACCGTGCACGTAGTGTTATTGGTTACGGGCTCTCGATAATATTCTGCTTTCGCTTCGATCGTACGTCGGAGCTGAAAAACAGATAAAATTACTGTCCACCACAATTCCTTTTCCATATAATTTAGGCGACTAAATAGGCCCCTACGCGCGCGTACCTTTGATGCATACCTATGTGTTTTTCAATCCACCGCGCCAACAATTTTCACTCGCATCACACGAGGTTTCAGGCAAGATAGCTGGGAGACTGACTTGATCTAACCAGCTGTGTCTTCTTGAAACATAATAAAAAACAATCATGTTCATCATTTTGATCGTCGGTTGCTTTCAATATAATCCACAAACATGTTTAAAAAATAAATAAAATACGACTCCAAACAGATTAATTGCAAATATTACAAAGTTATTGACCAAATATCTGTATAATGAATTACTCCATAGAGAAGCACTGAGTATACGGTACAAAAACTACTATTTTTTAGCGTTACCAAATTTCGACGCACCACCGGGAGCCTCGTGTTTTATGTCCAGCTCAGAGTATATCGCACGTACTATAGTACATTCAACCCATCGTATCACCGAATGTATTTGGCATTGAATGAGGGGCATGTGCAGTGGGTGGGAATTAAAATTCCACACTAAATATATTGAAACATGTAGTCCGATAGCTGAGAAAAATTAATTTTTTGCTTAATTACATTTATAACACTAAAAACGTTATGACTAATCGTATTTGCTTCAGTGGGATTCAATATAACAGGCAAGTTGAATGTTTTGAGCGCCCGTGTTTTGGAGACAAAAGTCTCTGCAACATCTATGATTGAAATTCCAGATTATCTTAGTTCATGAAACAGGTGAATCGGGCCACATATTCTTCCGCCTCTCCCAACTAATCAACGCTGTCCAAAACTTTTCCTCTGGTGACACGATGGGTTGAATCTACTATGAGGAAATGCGATAAACTTCTCTGCCGATTAAAATGGATGTATTATTCCACTCTCAAAATGGGAAAATATCAAACTCATTCATGTTATTTGGACTCACAAACGGCGATAAACAACACGGACCGATCATGATGAAATTATGAATAAGTACCTGATTTTACAGATTTGGCTAGGTGTAAACAAACCTTCCATTCAAAGTGTATTTGTAAATGACTTTCCCCCTGTGGGCGACTATCGGGTGTCCACGGATTCAGCCAGTCTATGTCGTACCATGGAAGAAAGAGATAAGAAGGAACCACAACGACCCACTTGACGTTTGAACGATCTATCTGCCGCCCCATAATTGCAATTGTTATTCATATTCTCTCAAGTGGCCCTTCCGAGGATAATCCTATTCAGATTTCAGAAAATTCTCAGTCCGTGGTTGTTTCTGAATGCTGGAAAGTAAATCTCAAACATATGGCCGCATCCATAGAAACCGATCAACACGCCCGGGGGTTCTTGGATTTTGCTCGGGGGGAAACCGATGCTCGTTCCGAAAAAAGGACGAGACTAGCTGCAAACACGGGGACTACCGCTAGGGTATCGAATTCAATTAATCATTTCTAGTCCCGCTGGGTACAAATTCAGTTGTGATTGTGACTTGTTCAATGATACAAATAGGAAAAATTAACCTAGACATATCAGCAATATAACCCTAAGTGTGTATTTTTTCTTGCAGTAGTACAAGTGTCATTTTTCTTGTATGTTGGCTTTAAATGTGTATCTTTTTTCATGTATTCAGAACAGGTCCCGCAAGGGGTATAATCTTACTGCAAATTACCTTCAATCTTCAATCAATTTTTATTTGTTCATCATAGAATAGGCCTACAGCAAAAACAATATGATAAATAATTATGTAATAATGCATTACAGTGAAAAATTAATTGTTACAATATTAATCCAAATATTTTGCAAACAAGTAAAGATGTTTATAATACATTATAAGTGTAATTTCAAAAGAGAGTATATAACTGGGATAATACTAGTGGAAAATATATTTAAAAAAGCACAGTAAGGATGTCATATTTCTGCTGTACCGTTAGGTGTATATTTTCACTGAAAACTAGTATTTCCCCAAAGCTGGTCCAATTAGGGGCCGAGTATATTTTAACTGAAAATTGGTCCCGTTAGGGGTCACTTTCAGAACCCCTGGAACGAGCATGGGTGCCCATCGAAAATCCCATCGACGCCCCCCCCCCCCCGGTTAAAAAAAAAAAAAAAAAAAAGGTTCAAAAGTCAAACTTTCATCCTTTATTGTTCACACTAGGCAGTCTTGGGCAGTAAAGCTAAACGCATAACGATGTACATTAACTTCTTATTTAAAGAAAACAACAACAAATACACACCGGAGACAGCCGGAACATGTTGTAATATGCAACATACTTACACTGTTACGTGTTCGGACATAGAGTTTTCAAAATATTCGACAATAGTGATTGCTACCAATCATCGATTGCGGCAGAGGGATTATGATCAAAGGGTGGCTGTTGAATCCCTTCCTTTTGTGCGGGTGAATGGATAAACATATTAAAATCGGATTGTGGAAGGCGTTGTGGTTCCTTCTTATCTCTTTCTTCCATGGTCGTACAATGCGGGCGTACACTTGTACTAAATCCGCCATCAATTCCTATTCATGTCACAAATTCCATGTGGCTTGCCCACACTGACCCATTATTTTCACCTATTAATACATTAAAGATTCATGACACATACAAGCTTCAACTTGCTGGCTTTATGTACCAGTTTGAAAATATTCTGTTGCCTAACGAAAGGGTCCATGACCCGATCGCCTAAAGCCTTTCCCATGGACCCCATATTTGTTACAATTTAGTTATCTGAAGAATCTACTATTGTTCTCATTTACCTGTGAAATCTTAGGGACTAAAGAGGTTTCGGTTTTGGATTATGAGCAATTGCTCCATTTTGGTCGACCATCTTAATTTTAATAAAGTAGTCTACGGGGCTTACACAAAATCATGTTTTAAGCGGATATAAATATCGGCGCGAAACCTTTAAAGATGGGCTTTTGAGGTGAAGGTCATTCGATTAATCAACAGCTTTATATATAGCGAAGCCAAATCCACTATCAGGCTTAGTTTTTGCAGTTTCCCTGCCAATCAACTACAAACTAGCACCCCATTGATTTTTTGATAGTTTTTATGATAATACAACCAATATTCCAGAGGTGTGCTAATTCAAAATTTTGTTGGCGGTCACCTCGAAATTCCAAGATGGGCGGCAAAAATGGACGCCGTTTTGGCTAAACGACAGTCATTTTGTTGGGTAATTGTCCTATGTGACCTTCAATCACCCTGGTTCTGGTGTCATATTGAGATAATTTAATTATATCATGATGAATACCAACTTTTGTGGTTTTATTGTTATCTACCACCGTTTTGGGGCCAAAAGGGCAATCTTTTTGCCATTAATATTTCAAAAAATATGCGGACTGAAATCATTCTCTCTCTCCCCCACATATCGAAATTTTCGTAATAATTGGTCAATACTCTCAAGGAATTTCCCCTCTATAAATGCATTTTGGTTGTGTAAAATCACAAGATCATAGCAAGTTTAACTTGAAAGTTTAGTGTCTAAGACTGATGGGGTCAAAGAAAAAAAAAAAATTAATCACAAAACCCACATTTTGCACATTTCTTCTCTAAACACATGAACAATGTGTGTCAATACCATATAAAATGCTATATGACGGTTTTTTGATCACCTAACTACTTAGTAAATGTTTTAATTTCAGTTGCGGCATGCCTTGCTGATTCATTTTTTGCGGCAACCTCTAAATCCAAGATGGCGGCCGAAATGGCCGCTGTGTTTTTTTGACACAAATTAACTTTTTAAGATAATATTGAGAACCCTCCACATCATGTGGTTATGTCATATTCAAGCAAATCAATTTTTCTACTTGATGTTTTCCACTTTAAAACCTTATATTTACTAGCTCTTAATAGAAAACCTCTACTTAGCAACTGCGTGTAGCCTAGTGTTCAACCGCTGCAAGTTGTCTATTTCAATTATGCATTTTGACAGAACGCTAATAACACTATATTTTAAGTTGGTTACAACTTGTTGCCCATACTAATGCAATATAAACACGAGAAACCAGTCATTTTTCCTTGTCGCAGCTCTGTATGTTCTTCCCAACTATATATATGCAAAGAAAATTTACTTCAGCAGAATATCTCATTAATAGGCCTAGTTCTTGCACTTTTGAGAAGTGCAAATCCCTGTACATGTCATTCCGTTTTTCTTGCACCCACATTAGTTGGAATCAATCGGCATTGCAGCTGCAACATGTCATCCCGGTGGTGGCACGCCCATCTTGGAAGTGACACGTATGTAAGGCTGTATAAGAAGACCCCCTTTTTCAGAATCGTTTTGTCACCCTACGAAACTTTTGAAAATTTCACCCAAGACCCATCTGTTTAATTATACAACTGTCACCCAAAGACCCCTATTTTTTTTGGGGGGGGCGAATTTTGACAATTTTCACCCAACGACTTTATTTTTTTAGAAAAGTTTGCAAAAATTTCACCCAAAACCCCATTGTTGTGAAAAGTTTGCGAAATCGTCACTCAGAAAACCCCCTAGTTCAAAGCATATGTCCTGTCTGTCCACCGCCACCAAAGACCCTATTTTTTTTCAGCTCCTGTCACCAAAATGCCTCATTTGTTTGGAGCGCGACCCTACACCCATATCAATTTCATATAAGAGTGGCCACCCCCCCCCCCCCCCCAACCCCGGAGCTGTTACAATCCATGCATGGCCGTGTGGAGATGGAAGGTCTTGTGCTAGAGTGATACGTGCCTATTATGAATGTAAGCTTGTAGTTGGCTCTCATTACTTTTTTTACGTAAAGGCACTCGGGCAAGGAAGAACGTTTGGCTAGATCAAATCTTCCCCAGAACTAAACATGGTTGACCGAAGTTCATTGACCCTGTAAGTAGAAGGTCGGATGTTGGACCCTGTATAAAAGGCATACGAAGCTTCAGGAATGTTGTATCTTCCTAGTACAGCCCATAATCCAAACTCTTTCTCTCTGTCCTTGCAACATAACAGCCTGTTGAAGTGAAAGAGCCCTCTTATAATCCCATCCACAGGTTTGGTTCGTCTGTTGGGTTCCCTTCTCCCAGTGTTTGTTTCCCATGGCGTTGACATTGATGTAACATGTTCTAGATGGAGATTTGCTTGAAAATCCCACCAGTCCACAAGCAGCTGATGCCATACATGCATCGGTACCGGGACCGATATTTTTTCTGTTAGTTTAATTTTCTGCCATTACCACCTATACTTGTGAGATTACAAGTTAGCTACGGAAATATTTTTGATCTGGTATGGTATTACGACAACATCCTGCCGGTGTACCAGAAGTGAACCATAGTGTGCATGCAGGAGTAGTCTTTGATCAGGGCATTTCTCCAACTTATAGATTAACACTCTGGAATTTCTTGTGGAAATTCATAGCAATGTTATCCCAATTTGCAAATAAGACCGTCCACACTTTCTCTATACTCCCACCCAAATATATCAACTTGATTCTTCCACTTTCCACATTCAATTCAAGTTTGACTCAGAGATTTCCCCTAGGAGGGCGCCCGCAAATTGCAAACAAATCGTGTTTTTGCAAATCCATAATGCTTGTCCCCTATGTTAAATAATCTAAGTTCAATTAGTTCATTCATATAGAAAATTTGTTATGAATTTCTGTATCTGCCTCAACCTTTGGAATGAGCACTAGGGGACGTTTATTTTCCACTTGACTATTTCGATTAGACCAAAACATTATATTTCAAAATCTCTGAGTCACCCTTTAAGACATTTGTTAAGGACTTCTTGAACCGTCATCTCTTAGTACCTTCTCAGGCTACTTATGAACTCTGTTGTTGGAGGCTAGCATTATTGTGGAGAAGCGTCTTCGACTGCTCTATCCTGACCTCGTTGTTATTGATATTGTTGGGTATGTATCACACACCAATTTACACTGTTTGCTAATGCATGGAGGAACTTGTTTCATTAATATTTTCATTTGTCCTCGCCAAATCAACCAAATATGAAATTAATGAACAAATTTTCACAGTCCCAAATGGCCAAGCCTCCAAATAACAACTTAGAGTTGTTTTTTCTTTTGTTTTTGGCCTTGGTGTTTCGTCTGGTGTTTGACGACTTCTCCACACTCATGCCATAGGCACAGACTTTATGTTTCCAGGACCCGTCTGTTTGCTTATTGAATATGGCAGGTCCAGTGCTACTCCAGAACTTTATCGATGTTTAAACCATAGGTCCATTTGCAATGACTGCCATATTTTGAAAAAGTCCGCCCGTGAGTCTATCGTAAATGCCACCCCTCTTAATTGTTCATTGAAGCGAAAATGCAAGAGGTTTTTGGCATTTTATCGTGAAAGCTATTCTGAGGTTTGCATGGTCTGCTATTCGCCTGCACCATCATTATGCGCTAATTCTTCATGTTGATCGGGTTTCATCGCAAAACATGCAGTCTCTCTGTGACAAATTGGGTGAGCGACATGTTTTCTTTCCTTTCTCAGAGGAATTCAACAGGTCATTTGCCAACTCTTCCTCCAAGGCCTGCCTTACCAGGGAGCAAAAAACTTAAAATCATACTGAAACAAGGCCCCAAGGCATCAGCAACAGAGTGTATTGTGATAACCTACAATATCAATAAAAAATCGAGTCCAGAATGTAATCAGTCGAAGGCAGCTTCACCACGACAATTGCTAGCCCCAAACAACAAGTTGACAAGCTCTTAAGAAATCCCTAAAAGACAGAAAGTGCAAGGAGTCCTTGAAAAATTTCTTAATTAATAGGTGGAAAGATCAACCAGTATGTTAGGAATTATATATAAATGTAAGCTATTTGCAACACGGGATCCACATGCTAGGAATTAAAAGCAGACGGGATATGATGAAACGCCGAGAAATTGGACAACCATTGGAACACAACTTGGAGAACCAGCGTGTAATAGGCTTATAATAGGAGCTCATCCACTTACAGGCGGTGACAATATGTTTGCTTTCGAGGGCAGAGGGAGAGTTAGGATTTTTGGCTACTAAAGATGATACCACGTTCTTTGAAGACCTTCCATCTCCCCACGGCCATGTATAGCAATTGTAACAGCTCCTAGTGAAAATCAAATTGATTGGATGGACGACTAACCATCACCATCTGTTTTGTTGATGACTGTTTGTGGATACAAATTCCTATTGCATTTCAAACATGTGGGTGCAAAAAAATGGACTATGTCCAGGAGATTGATTCTGAGAACGAGTCAGGTCATTCAAATGTTCAAGACACTTTCACATATACGAGTCAGACACAGATGATCACCTACTATATTACTTAGCAGCATTCTTCGCTATACTTGGGAAGACAATCCATCACTGAATAAAGGACAAACGGCATCTGCCTTTCATCAGTGCTGTCTGCCTAAGTATGGGCAGTATAATAGCGAACTCAAATACAATTTATATCACTTTTTTGGCAAATTGCATATTTGAAAATGACACTTTATAGCATTTAAGCATGCTACAAGCAGTTGTAAGTAGAGTTTCTATTTAAGAGCTAATTAAATAGTAAGCTTGTAAGTCATTCCGCTGGAAGAGACCTTGTGATGCTATTATGTTACTTCTAGATCATTTCAAAAACCTTAAAAAAATTTGCACATTGTCCATAATGAGTACAGGTCCTGAATCACTTTAAGCTTACATGTTTGATTAAGATGTGCTAAAAACTGGTGTTTTTGTGATTGTGACAAATTTTACTCTTTGGGTGCTATAACTTTTTACAGAATATGTTTGTAGTAGCTGGTCTTTTCACAGTGGTGCATATTTTTTTCTGTTTTTTAAGTTTTTTATTTTTTTCTACAAAGTAATAATTACTCATGATAAGATTTAATTGATGTATAACATGTCCTCTCGTTCTTTCTTGATCTCTTTTTTGGTAAAAAATGTCAAAAACATCAACATTTTTGCTGCATAATTCAAATCCTGTAGAAGATTTTTATTTGCTTTTAAAATGACATCATACACATGCTGATCGGATACTTTCTTCAACCCGTTATCCTTAAAAACAGTGTCTTCAAAGCACGGCCATTTGACACCATCTTGGATGTAGAGGTTACTGCAAAAATTGAATCAGCAAGCCCATGCAGCAACTTTAAACACACATTTATTATAGTTTAGGTGATCAAAAAAAAAAACTGTCATATAGTAATTTATATGGTATTGACACAACACACCTTTTGTTCAGTGTTTAAGAAGGTTGGCAAAAATGCGTTTTTTGTGATTAAGACGCCATTCATTCTTAGACACTATACTTCAATTTACACTTGCTATGATCCTGGCTTTTCACACAAAATACATCTTATATGAGGGCAAATTTCTTAGAAGTCTTGATCTAATTATGAGCAACAATGTATTGATTATTAAATGGGGGAGAACGTAATTTCAGCAGCAGTCGCCTCATTCTTTTTTAAATGCAAACATATGCCTTTTTTGGCCCCAAAACGGTGTGTCGATAACATAAAACCCACAAAAGTTTGGTATCATCATGTAAATAATTCAATTATCTTCAATATCACACCACAGTACAAGGGGATTGAAGGCTCACTAGGACAATACCACCCTCAAAATACTGGTCGTTAGCCAAACTGCGGGGCGCATTTTGGCCGCCAGTACGGGTTGGGATTTCGATGTGACCGCAACAAAATTTAATTAGCAAGCCCTCTTAATTATTGTGTATTACCACTTAAGTGACCAAGGGGTTTTTCCACTCCCGTTGTGCCCAAGGGGGGTGGGGGTTCTCATGGACCCCCCCCCTAAGGAAACCACTTTCCCGAGGGAAATTTTTGCACTAACTTTATTACCACATTTGAAGGGTCCTAAGACAACCCCAAATCAACAACAAAAAATGAAATTTTTATATTTTGGGCTGTCAAATTAGGGGCAAACACATTGTTTTCAAAACACGCGAAAATTGGGAAAAAATACTGAAAATTCAATGACCCTTGCGCTTACAACCCCAAACATTTTGGAAAACTTATTTTATGTTGATATCTATTCTAGAAGACCCAAATGACATATATTTAACACAAAACTATCAGTTTTGGGCATCCTGTATTTTGTATCGGATTGCAAAATGCACGTCATTTTCCCCTAGAGTTTTGTACAGTAAACGGTTTTCGCACAACTCCATGATGAAATTTTTGATTTCAGCACATAAAGGTTAATTTTTTTTAATGTTGACTATAAATTTTTTACTTACTGTAAGGTGTGACTTATTCAACAAAAAAAAATTTGCTTTGGTTTCCTTCTTGGTTTCTTATCTTATTGTAAAAATATTCTGAATGACTTCCGTTATTGCCTCAGGGGGGGGGGGGGGGGTTGCCATGGGGACCCCCACTAATTAACTCATTCAACCGGCTTGGCCGTTTTAATTATTTTGGTATGAAAAGAAAGCGCCTTACGTCAGACAATTACAAAAAATAGAAAAAATTCGGCGCAAAAATTCCCACACGCGTAAAGCTGCGCTGCGAAACCAAATTTTGGGGTCCCTAATTGACCAAGGGGGGGGGGTCCCTATGAACCCCCCCCCCCCTTGGTCACTTAGGTGTTAACATAAAAAATACCAAAAAACCAGGTGTTCTTAGGCTGTAGGATCCTGGCACGTAACTTGCTTATTTTTGAATTTGGGCCCCCCACGTAATATTTAAATCGGGCCGTTCCCCTTTGACATTTATTACCCTCACTCATAGTCATGAAACTAGAACTATAGACAGCCCACCATCCTATTATAAAAAACGCAAATACCGTCTTGGCTAACAATACCGCAATTAAAAATCAAGGTCTTTACTCTGGTCTCTCTATCTAGTGGGTAGAAGGGGTGTTTCGTGCACCCCCCTGAAATAAACTTCTAATCATGTTCACTATATTCCGAAAAAAGCGTATGTAAAAACGATTATCTATGTTAAAAAATCAAAAGTGTCCCCGTATCAATTTTTTATGCAATTTATGCAAATTAGTATCGTCCATTACAGAAAAATACCAATTTTCGATATATCTCGGCCAATACTGTGATATGACAAATGAAGGTTGACTGGGCCTATTTCCGAGGGTCCAAAGAATCAAGATGGAACCATTTTGAAATACCCATATGGCTCCCATGATTACGTAATATGCAAATTAGGGTCACCATTAGCTAAAAATCCAATTGTTCGATATATCTCAACCAATACTGTTGATAATAAACAAATAATGGTGACTGGACCTATGTTTTGAAGGGTCAAAGATCAAGACGAAACCTTTTGAAATTACATATTCCATGATGACTAACATCAATTTAGGGTCGCCATTAGCCAAAAATTCCAGATTTGGGCATATCGTGGCCAAATGCCACCTACCTGCCCACATAAGATGACGAGACCTAATGTTTTTTAGGTCAGGAAATTTTAAAGGGCACTCATACATTCATGTTATTTGTCAATAACATTCTTCCCCCAATGCTAAGACATGCAATTAGGGCCTTCAATGTCGATACTCTCGTTTTGTGGGTAATTTATAATAAACGTTTGCCTGGCCAAGCAAGTTAACGTCTAATAGCATATACTAGTAACATTTCTCTTAAATTCATGGTATGCAACGATTCAAGACTAATGCGAGACTGAGATGTACTGTGTTGTTATCATGCCGAAAGCAAACGTGACAAACACAACTCTACTCCCCAATGACTCCTGCAACATGCAATGGGTGGATATCCATATTGTATCATTGTAGTTTTAAACCCTCAGTATATTTAAAGGAACACAGGAGAAAAAATACTGGCCAAAGATGTTTCTAAAATCATCCCATTCCCCAAAACAAGATTATCAACATTTAGACTTACAATCTGTACTCATTAAATCTTTAAAAAGCTTAAGCATCGTAGTAGTTTTAAAACCTCAATAAATGTAAAGGAATGCAGGAGAAAAAATTACTTGGCCAAAGACTTTCTAAAATCATCCCAAACAAGATTATCAACATTTAGACTTACAAATCTGTACTCATTAAAACTTTTAAAAAAGCCCAGTAAGCATCGTAGTGTTTTCACCCTCAGTAAATTAAAGGAACCGCAGGATAAAATTGGAGCAGCTTCATATGGAGTCTCGCCGACAATCATATAAGTCCCCAATCGCCTGCTATCAATCTGAGATCAGATCCCTAACTGTGATCACAAAACTCTGATCTTGAACGAGTTTGGATATCATGGTCCTGCTGAGATGAGACAACAACCGGCAAGTATCACTTCGAGGCATCGCCCCCCCCCTCAAGGATTGGCTTCGGTGGAACCCTCTTCCCACCAGAATTTATTTTTCCGTGACAAGTAGGGGATTAAGGCGTTACCCACAAAGCCCCTCATTCTACCCCTTCCTGTTGGGAGACAAGAAAAAGGGAGTCACGGGCCCCGAAAATGGGTCTGGTTCAACTTTACCGAGTGTCAAGAGGCGCTCTCCATCTAGTATTCAGCAACTTTCAAGTAGCATAGCCTTCCGTGGCCGCTAACACAGGCAACGAAATTGAGCTGGCGTCTGAGAAATTCATAACTGCTGACCATATCGGGAATAGCTTGTACAGATGACTTAGAGATAACGCAAAGTTTAAAACCTCTATGGGCAAGACCTGTAACCGGACAGTGCCAGAGGGACAATGGATATCAGTCTCAGATATATGTCCAATCAAGCATCTCTCTCACCATGATTCTGTGCCACCCTCGGTTTTGGCCACTCTGAACAGTTTATGATTTTTGTTTTTTGAGTTACAAACAAGCCTGGCCAAGGCCCTGGTCAAAGGATCAACATAGGCCTCAACATAGACGCTTCAACTATGAACAGAATACCACTCATATTCCCTTGGAAACTGATAACTTTAATAAATCTCCTCTACTAATGTCCATGACAGCAACATTAGTTACCATTGTCAACAATGCTGCAGGGATCACGAGACAAGAAGTGCAATTGGAGTGGGGGCGAAAGCCATAAGACAATAATTCTGCCGGGTAGATAAGTTGCAAGTGGGGGTCGCTTAGCTTTGAAATCAACACACCAGAAATTTCCCCCACCATTTCACTCCACGCTGTATGAACGTCCTATACGTCTAGTCAGAATACCTTTCAACCAAATAAATGGAGCCGTGTGCAACAACTGATCTAACTTATATATAATAACAGTTTAAAAAAATGATCTTTACTGATTTGGTTCAAGAATTTGGTAATGTCCAAAACAACTTTACGTAAAATTACACTCAATATTTAGGATTACAGGTATACTTATGTCCCAAGAATGTCCACTATTGTCACAAGAAGCGTTGCAGTTCAATCACGATGATAGGTCCTCACCAGCGAAGACTCCAAAGACAGCGTACAAGTTCATACACAACCTCCTCAGGTATTATATCCCCAGGGAATCTCGCAGTCCTGAAGGTCATCTTGTCCAGCAGTTCCAGACGACAAGTTAAATTAAGTCCCTCGTTGATAATAAATCCACAGTATATCAGGCACCACGATGTCTATCTGTCCACAATTTGGGAATCCTATTTTGATTGATTCCCGGAGCACTTTCGGCTTCAATACGACCGTAGAATAATTACAGCAACTCTGCTCCATGGAAATTAGAATATAATAAATCCTGTGCACTGTGTGGAGCTTCAAATCTACGTAACTATTATTGTAAATAAAACTAGCTACATCACACTGTATAGCTGATTGCAACTCTGACGAGCGAGACTTAGCTCAATCTCCTATATCTACTGACTTTCACAAAAATCCGATCTAAAATAGACATTACATCAGTCTTATGCAAACATGACCATTGGCCCATCAAATCAGAATTTCACAATCTAAATTAACATCACTTCATATATATACACTTTGTGGGGGAATCCCGATCTTGCAATGTTTTGATCTTTTAAGCATAAACAAATCTGAGTCATTTACTAAGTTTAGCATTCGTGGGGAATTCCCCACTTCCCCTATTGTGCAAATCTAAACAGGTGCCACTTAGCAAAACAACTCGAGGGAATCCCCTTTTCTCTCTTTTATAGTAAACAAAATACTTTCCCGTGAGAAATCTTTTCTCAAATAAAATTGAGAGAATACTATTTTTTAATCACATTTTTGAGGGTAATATACAACGCGCATTGGGGGCCCAAAGTTTCCTGATGGCTCATTATTCACACACTTTTTTTGAGAATTACAACTACACGATCTACTACCAATGCAAGAATAATTGTAATGGCTTTTTATCAGTTTGTATCTCAGCAAGGCAAGATGCGCCCGGGCCTGGATTGTAGGAGCCTACATCTCTGCAACTGGGACTCCCCACCCAGCAAATCATAACTCGAGGGTTTATGGACTCATTGAAAGCCTGCAAAATATATGACGAAGAGAGTAAACACTTCGACACATGTCAATGTTTCCCGATGTAATGCCTGTGCTAAGCTTCAGAACAGTTATTCCAAAATGCAACTTGCATACTTTTTTGTGGTGATCTAACCTTTGTAAAGGAGATATGGTTTTTCATTGGGTCCTTCTGCAGGCGTTTCAGCAGGTTCTCATAGCGATAGTTCTGATTCCGTTCTTCCATAGCACACACACACCATCCAGGGCTAATTTAGAGAATAAAGGCTTTGTTTTCAACTGATTTCAAATTTAAAAAAAAAAATATCCAATGTCCTACAAGACGTCTGTACAAATGCTTTCTTGGTTGGCATCTGAACGAACATATCCGTTCTATTTGCCTCCTTGAATTTTATATGCTACAATAATGGATAGCACTGACGGATGCGTCGAAGATCGAAGATCCTTTCTTCACTTTTCCGGACGTTTTCATTTTAGCTTGCTTTTTGGCTTGATTACCACACATGTCACCTGTCCTAAGTGTTACACATTTAGTCTTAAAGGGTTTAATGCTTTTTAAAATATTTAATGAGTCAGATTTTGTTAAGATTTGTAAGGTTTTGACTAATCTTGTTTTTGGGATGTTGTTAGAAACGGTCTTTTGGCCAAGTAAATTTTTTTTCTCCGCAGTTTCGTTAAATTTGTACTGAGGGTGGTAACAACTACCATATCAATATGATATCACACTTTGCATTTTGGCAGAGAGTCTTGGAGATGGTAGAGTTCTGCCCTTCACAGTTCTGTTCGCATGATAAACAACACAGTACCTTTTTAGGCTCGCATTAGTCGTGTACATTGCATAGGAATTTAAAAGAAATGTTACAAGTATATCTGGATCTGGATTGGTTTTACCTCCAGCAAAACGGGGTCACATCACGCTAGAGTATTATAGATGTGCAAGCCTTACTTTCCTTACTTGGCCAACAAAGTTTTTTACAATACCCTCAAAACGAGACTATCCGAAATTGAAGACCCTAAGTTTCATATTCCTTAGTATGTGCAGGTGAACATTGTAGGACAATGACATAAATTAATGATACCTTTTTAAATTATCCTCGACAATCAAACATAAAGATATACCCAAATATGGATTTTATCTAATGGGCGACTAATTTACATATGATTCCTCATGGAGAGATCTGGTAATTTTCAAAATGGTTCCAATCTGATCTTTGACCTCAAACACAGGTCCGTCCTCTTATTTTGTTCATTTATCAACAGTATTGGTTGAGATATATCGACAAATTGTATATTTAGCGAAGTGCTGACCCTATTTGCATATTACCTTACATCATCATGGGGACATCTGTACTTTCAATGGTTCCCAATCCTGATCTTTGACCCTCGCACATAGTCCCAGTCACCTCATTTGTTCATTTATTAACAGTATTGGCCGAGATATATCGAAAATTGTATTTTTCTGTAATGGCGATACTAATTTGCATAAATTTTGCATACAAATGATACGTGGGACACTTTTTGATTTTTTAATAACATAGCTAAGTCTTTCCTACGCATTTCTTTTCTGATATAGTGCATGGATTATGAAGTTATTTCAGGGGGGTGCACTAACACCCCTTCTAATCTACCCACTAGACGATTATCTGGATCCACACGCGAAAACCCCCCTTCACTCATCTCATTCAAAAGGAATCTTAAAGAAAATCTCGTTAACATTCACGACAAACCTCTTCGCAGTTGGTTTCCGATTACAAATGAAGATCCGCCCGCTCATTACCGAATGGGGACGTTATAATTTGCGTATACCTTTTTACAGTGTACAACAAGACCGTATTCATTATGACGTCAGCCACAGATATGTTGGTGGACAAGATGCATACTTTCCAGATACCATACATTAAAGACACTATCAGTGGAGTTGAAAAATATTTGAAATTTGCAGGAATATCTTCAAGTGAAGGATAAGTCTGTAGAATTCTCATAAGTTACCTTTTCCAGCTGTAGAACCTGACAGAAAAAGAAGAAAACCGGGCAGTGTCCAGATACGATTCTCCATTCAATTACGTGTTTGTAGTAAGTGTCCGTTCGGACTAGTAATGACTAAAATCTCCGATTCTGTCCTTATTAGGTTGCCTTCTGTCCTTATCATTTGCAGGGTAGGTTAGGATACTGTACTTGTGCCATATCATCAAAATCTGATTTTTGATGTATGTTTTTTCGATTTGGCTGATTTAGCAAACACTGAAAGTGTCTTTAAGCTGTCAATCGATCCATGTTTAGCGAAGTTGCACAGGGATCATTGACAGGTGAATGTATTGTGTACTGGAATGCTTCTATCTTGTCCACCAACATGGCTGGCTCATTGAATACTGTCTATAGCCACTCTGTGCATCGATTTCCTCTTTGGTACTCATTTTAAAAAATAAAATCACATACTATGTGCAATTGAGAGGATATTTGAATTCCATTTCTAAACCCCTTAAGGCCTAAACAACAAGAAAGTTTGGAAATTGGAGTTAGTCGCGCGAACCAACATCATGTGGAAGACTACCAGGCGATGTAGGCAGCCGCACAGCTGGCTTACTGGTTTTTTTGCGAAACGAGCGAAACGAAACAGAGCCCAGAAAGCGATGTTGCGGCTCCCGTCGTACGGTAACCATACAATAAATCTTCTTTCCTTTTCAAGTTGCTGCGCAACTCCAAAGAAGCCTATTGTATGAGTAATTGTACGACGGGAGCCGCCTACGTCGTATTGGATACCTTACCCGCTTTTTCCGTCATGTTCAGAACGTGCATACGAAATAAAGCATGTAATCCCAATGGGAAGATGTTTCGTTTCGTTTCGCAAAATACATAAGCCTCACAACTCGAGGTTCTGTGACCATTCATGCCTTGAATAACTTGCTTTCTCTCGAGTTTTCCAACTGCGTTCTAAAGAAGTGTAAGGTAAAGTAAAGGGGCATTGACTTAATGACACATTGTAGCTCGTCAACCCGCGCATCAACTGTCAAGCTCACAAACAATATGTAGATAAAGACAGAAGCATCCACACATGTCATGACAGTCTGAAATCTGGATGGGGAGGGTTCCCCGAACCAAAACCACCCCCTCCAAGTCGGGGCAGTCCGCAGTTGATGGAAAGAATGGATTACAGGAAGCAGTATATAAGCCTGAGCTTAAAGGAACCCGTACAACGAAAATAAGTATTAACATATAACATAAAAATTATTGACCACCTATCGAGTTGTTTCATAGAAAACGAATTATATACCCTAACAATGAATTAAAACCATCTAGTCTGACCATGTGCCTATTTAAAAAATCCGCGCTAGTGTAATACTTGGTTACTGCGATAAACCACCGGCACACGTTTAGGGCATACCTTCCCATAGGAAATAACACACTATGAAGCGATCTTATTGAATGTTATAACCTAACTGCTGTGCGTCCGTATCGCCATACCAAATACATATCCATATACAGTACGCGAATGTCAAATAGCGCATGGTCAGAACAAAATGCTTTTATTCGTTTTATGGTAGTATAATTCCGTTTTTCCATGAACCACTCCATATGTGTCATATAATTGTCTCTTTTAGGCGTATATTGTGGTAAGTTATCTTGATACAGGTTCTCCTTTAATGTTATGATTTACTACCGATACTGCGTTTGTAAAAGAGATGCGCCACCCGGCCATGGTTTTCAATTACTAGGGGTTGTTTATTAGTAAACCTTTACATTTTCCGGCCTCACTATCTTGATTGATTTTTTGAGTTTTATGTTTTTTTTTTCCTCTGTATTTAAATTGAATGGGATACGCCCCGAACTTTCAAAGCTCTTTTTTCTTACCGGTTCGTGATGCATTGGAATTTATGAAATATTGTTAAAATAAGAAACAGAATGGTAGTTAGGGTTAGGTTGCTTATCATTCTCTGAGTAAAATACTTCACATTTGTTTTATAGGAGTGGGCAAATAAGCAATTTTTGTCAAATATCTATTTAAATAAGTAGATTATATGGGCATTCTGGCAAGCATTTTGATATGGCAAGCATTTTGATATCAAATGCATTTTTGATATGGTTCGATCCTTGGATTTTAAATTTTGCACCCAACAATACATTTTCTTTAAAATTAAACCCCCTCGCAATTCAGCATAAAATTATTATATTTTTTCTTTTGCCAATATTTATAGAATATACAAAAGCACCTGTGTGTGAGTCTCTGACAAAATAGGTTGAGAAGAACATTGCTTTTTGAAGTCATGTCTAACATTGCCAAAATTCCCCATTGACTTTACATGCAGAATTTTAAATCCATGGAACCATATCAAAAATTAATTTGACATCAAAATGCTCATTGGATTCATTTTGGCAGCCAAAATGGCCACAGAATCTACTCGTTTTGAAAAAAGTGTTCCCACCCCTATTTATAGACTATATATAAATAGATAGCTCAAATGTTTTACATGAATTGAATCTTTATGTAATATTAGACTTTTTAACCCTTGTCTACCTGAGCCATTTTTTGTAACAAAACTGCCGAAGGGGGTGGGGGGTGGTTACCACCCCCCTGTGATTTTCGTTACTGAACACCCGATTCCTGTAATAGTCCAAGAAAATTGAGGTTTGACCTGGAGCAAATTGCTATCAAAGGTTTTTTTGCACAATGCATTTGCTTAAGGTACCTAAAATGATATACTAAAAGTCCGAGGAAATCCGAGTTGCAGAAATATGCCTAATTTGCATAAATTCAAAATGGCCGCCATTTTGATAGATTTTTGTTAATATCTCGAGTTCTGAGAATCGTAGCAGAATAATTTCGGTACCTATACCCATGTTTTCAAGGTCTGTGAACACAATTATGACAGTACTAATAGCATAGGATGTTTGGTTTGGGCTTAATTTGCATAAATCCAAAATGGCCACCATTTTGATAGTTTTTGTCCACATCTCGAACTGAGTCACAAATGAAGTCTAATATTTGTCTATTACACATAATTGAGATCAATTAGTGCAATGTGAATTGCATAATGTGAATGATGAGACACCTTCTTCCTTAAAATTAGCATAAAATCAAATGGTCAACAAGCCAAGCAAGCCAATGGTAATAATTGGGGACAATAATGATACGTCTAAGATTCGGTGGCAATTTTAATTTGCCATATTATGGCACCAATATTAGTAAGAATAACAACACAACTGAACAATATATTTTCCCATTTCTATACCATCTTCACCATGAGATCATCTCCTTGCTTCAAGCTCAAGTTCCATAGTTAAAGATTTGACACACGTGATAATGAATTTGAAAAGGGGACTGATCCTATTTAAGTATATACAGTTTTCACACCTTGATAGAATGGCGTTCAACCCCAAACCCATCTGTACAGGTTCGCTCCAATATTCAACCCTTTTGATGTGAGCGATGAAAACGGTGATTTTGGTACTGTACTGTGTAAATCAATATTCCGCCTCATAACATCCAAACCAAATATCCTTTAGCCCTAGTATTTCACGCGTTAAATGAGAACAATAGCTTTCTACAACATATACCAAACTTTGACCACTTCCGGTAAAATCTGGGGTTTCTGGGGACTAGGCTATAATACGCATCGGCCATTGATGGCCCTGTAATTCTAATCTACATATAGCGAACTTATCAATAATTACGGTATTGTTTAACCTTCTTCTAATCAGGTTATTTTGGTAACAAGGTTAACCAGCGGGGGGGGGGGGGGGGTTTATGTAACTGCATATAATTTATTTTCCATAGACATAAACCCCACTTTGACTTGGTTTTGTGCATCATGGACTATCCAGTGATACCTAAATATGTACCAAACTTCCCAGCATCTTGCTTCTATTACGTCATAATGCACGGCGCCTAGTAAAGTATAGGAGGCGTCACCAACCATCCCGTCAACTTGCGGCTTACCCTCCCCCCGGGTAAGGTGGTGGGTTTTCGATTTTTTTTTTTCAATAAAAGGTGCTCAAAGGATATAAAAAAATACCTAAAATCATTTTGCGACACAATCACAATCACACACTTTTTTTTACACCAGGAGAAAAGTTCGAGGGAGTGCACCATACCCCCCCCAATTCCCCCATCCTTTTTAAAATATAATCTTAAACTATGTTTGCGACAATGCCTTAAAATCTGTGGGATAGGGTTGAGTTCCTTAAGTGTTCTATTTACGCAAAACATAACGTTTTAAAAAGGTTCTTGCTTGGACTTTTCTTGTTCTCTGTTCATTTTTCATTCACCCTACCGATAGTCTTTTTAACAATGTTAGGGTTCTTATAACGGTGAGAGGGTTATGGTTTGGGATAATCACATGAGGGAGACTTTTATATCATTTTTGAAATTTGACAGTCTCATTTGACAAATATTTGGTAAGTAGCCATAATTGTTTTCACTAATTGTGGCAGTTTGCTAATAGAAGTTGCCCTTTTTCCGTCAAAATGCCGTTTTCTGATTCAGTCTTATCATGTATAGTTAATTTGATATTGCCAAAGGGAACAATAAATCAAATCTTCTTTGGAAAACACTTATTCTATGTGCATTACCTCTTAATAAAATCTTAGTCCAAACCTCTCTTGGTCTACCCCTCCTACCTCATGCTTATCAAACTTTCAAAAATGGGCAAGACTAGCAGTCCGAACCCTCAAAGGGATAGAATGGATGGATTAATGGCCGGTTAAATCACCAAAAATCAACCTAATAAAGATTTTGTGGGATCAGTTGTTCACAAAGAGCCGATAAACGGAACAAATTTCATAGACTACACTGCATACTAAGACGTGTCTTACTAATTACTGAAAATCTTTTGGCCTGGATCTAATAGACAGTAAAGGAAACTTTAATATTCTGAGCTGTTCAGAAAAGATTTCAGTAAATTCCGTTAACTTTTTGGCAATTAAGCCATTGGAAAGCTTACCAAACAAGAACCTTATAAAAAATGAACAAAAGGACATAAATTTTTTTCTTTCTGATGTGTCATTTGTATGTGAAGAACATCCTTAACATGTTCTCCTAGGTATTTTGAAATTGATTGCAGACGTTTGGAATCCACAATATTTAAATATATTTTTCATCAGTTGGAGTCCCGTGTCTTTAAATACTACTTCATAATCATGTTTCTTTGATAACATAAGCATGGACACCAGAAACACAAAATTTCAACATAACTAATTTCAAGAAAGTCAACAAATGGCAGCCATATTGGATTTATGCAAATAAGGCCTAACCCTCATCCACAATTGTTTATTGCTGTTCTTATTGAGTTTCTTAGACCCCCCCAAAATATGGGTAAGAGACACCAGCATTAACAAACATCTCTACGACACCGATCATGAGTTATGGGCAAAAGTCCTTTGAAATGGCGGCCATTTTTGAATTTTATGCAAATTAGACATATTTCGGCAACCCGGATGTATGTCGTATGATATTCAAAGAAATGGCATTGTGAAGAAAAACCTTTTGATAGGCAATTAGTTCTAGTACCCAAAAATTTCTTATCCTTTCCTTCCGGCCTATAATTTGGTAGCCTAAGGGATAGCTTGGGTTTTTTCTTCTTTCCATGGTACCAAATAGTACTAACATCCCCTTATGACGTTAGCATGACGTCATATGTTGGAGGAAAGTACAAAAATAACTGAATATAGGGTGGGAAATTGATATTTCGCAATTTTAGCGATTAAACACCTTATATAGCTCTAAATGCTTGTCATCTATAAAACTAGTCATTTTCCATCAAGTAGAGTCAAACCCGCATGAAATCTGATTGTCCTTACCTTTTTGGCGAAAAATTGAAATTTTTCACTGTGTCTATGAAATGGCAGTTTTGCTGATATGCAAACTTTAGGACGTCATTGTACGTAATGCTAGGCATGTTTGGTACTCATTTTGGTATCATGAAAGAGATACCATAGCTAGTCTATTGGTATCAAAATCAAGTGTCAGTGATGTTCCTGTGTTTGTGTAATGCATTTGGTTTACTTTACTCTTCCGAGGGTGGTGGTTACCCCCCCCCCCCCCCCCCCCATCCTCCACTTTGGGATCCCCTACCCAAAGGATATGGAGAATGCGGAGAGAGGATTGTAGAACAAAAAGAACAACCAGTACTAGGTTAGACTATGGAAACGTTTTAAATGTACACATTCCGTTGTGTCCCCATAGAGTATTTTTACAAAAAGAGTTGTGTGTGTGTTACTTACCACAAACGTTCGCCGTTCGTAACAGTGCATTGCATTAATGTAATCATGACACCAAGTACCCACGTGTGTGTATCAACACTGCGTCCTGAGCGTAGGCAGAGAAGGATGAAAATGCTTTTAGACTCCATTCCAGATGAAAAGTACCACTGATGTACCATTAAATATGACCCATGGACAGCCAAGAATCCAAAACCATAAGTTGTGTTACCATTACTGGTTTGCTGTAAGAATTGCAATTGAAGCCATACTCATTACAAAACCTCAGGAAATAGTGGGCAGGGGGGGGGGGGGGGGGGGGGGGGGGGGGGGGGGGGTTCCGTGCCATCCAGTTATTAACAATACCGCAATCTGACTTTTCGGATGCCGTTAGGGTCGTTTAATAATTTAGATTTAATAGCGAAAGTGAAGTGCTATTGAGATATCCAAGATGGCGCCAATGTGGCCGCCCAAAATTGGTAAAGTGTAAGAAATCTGCCTAAAATTTTAATAAAAAAAACATTTAGTCATTTCATTATGTTTTGATAAAATCCATTTTACTACGATACATCAAATTCAAGATGGCGAACACCAGAGCATCCAATTTGCCGTCAAAGTGCTCAAATTTTAGAAAATAATTTATAATGTTATTAGCCAAAATTGATAAATCATAAAATGAAATAGTAAAATATATTTTTCCATTTCCAATTCATTGTAGCAATTCATGTTACGCCAACATCAAAATCAAATGGCGGACAAAACGGCATTCAAAATGGCCGGCAAAGTGGGTAAATTTAGAAATATCATCCAAAAACTGTGTTTAAAAGCGAATAAACAAAAATGACAACATTTGCTTCCTATCAAGGTAAATTCAATGGAGCATGTTCTGCTTTTCATGTATACATTTAAAGATCCGCTACCATGGCGGTCTAATTAAATCAAATAAAAGAAAATATAATAATGATGTTAGTCTAGACTTACTGCTTTGACACTTAAAAAGAACCAATGTTTTACCCGTTCTGTTATTACACCTGGAGGAAGATATCTCAGGTAAAACAAAATAATTGAAAGACTTGGGTGGTAATACCTACCTGAAAGAACCAAAGTCCACACCGAATTCCACAAAGGCAACTATAATCTTAATAATTTTATATCAAGTCATAATCTAAAGACATACAGCGACATGTCTACCGCTTCTAGCTAATCCAACATTTGGCCAAAATTGTGAATGACAAAGAGTCGTTATACTAACTGCAGGTGTCGTATATAAAAAAAAATATTTCATTTAACACACGCTTGGTATGGATAAAGGAACACCCAACGACCAACCAAAGAACATTATCTGCACCTGAAAGCCAGCTAGGTTTGTACTTACAAAATATTTTCCAAGTCAGGTCAGCTGCCTATACCAATTTGCCAGCAATACATTAAACCACATATGACCCATATATTAACGTGAACGAAATCTTAACTGGTATTCTTGTCGTTATGCTTATTTAACAGACCATGTCCAACTTTTGAAGTATGTTTCGTGATCGCTGAACCCAGGCAATTTGGGAGTACCTATCACTATGAGTTACAATATGCTCATCCACCAAGGACACAGTTCAGTGGGTTGTACTTGTACATACATTGACATGAACTGACCTTGTGTGATCTGGGTATCATATATCATACCCTAAAAACCAGGGGATGTTTTCTAAATATACTGGTGAATGGAAGGTACTGAACTGTGCCAAGGTAATTGAGATTTTACTAGCTCATAGTGATATTCGGATTCATTGTCTAAACTGCTCCACTAAAATATACATGTATTTCATCCTTCTGAACTCTGAAGTGTACGAACCATAACTCTTTTCCTCTACAATATTTTCTTGTTCTTTTTCTTATATTTGGCAAAATGTGTATGCTCTTGGAACGCCGTCAAAAACAGTCAGCCCTGCGCCGCTACTTAATGCACTTTTCCAGCCCAAAGAAACTTTGAAGAATATCTCTGCCTTCCAACTGCTTTAAAGAAATTTGAAACCCCAGCTAGAAAATTCTAGTGTCTTTAAAAAGTTTCTAGCAAGCTATAATGTCAAGGAAGAGCAGTATTTGCCAGGACTGCCTCGTTGGGGCTGCCCATGGAGAAGGTATAATATCATATCCACAGTGCAAAAATATTACAGCCATCTCTGATAACTGAAGTAAAATCTTTAGGCATTTTATATAGCGACTGTCTACAGCTTTAATACACACACTTGGTGCTAGGATAGAAAAATGTGATACCTGGAATGCAAAACATCTGCAGCTCTCTCTGATACACTTTCTGATATACTTTCTACACGTCAGCACACACTCTTGATATTGGAAGGAACATACCAATCCACAATTCAAAACAAAATCTGCAGCTTTAGCTATCTATGATAAGATAACTAAAATTGTAATCTTTAGAAATTGTATATAGCGACTGTTTACACGCTTTAGCATATAATTGGCATTGGGACGACCTTATTGCATACCAATAATGCAGAACATAATGCGGTAATATCCGATAAATTAACTAAAATTTTAAACCATAGACATTTTATATAGCGACTGTCTTTTGGTTTACCACATAATTGGTATTGGGAAGGAATAATATACTCATTATTCAGAGCATCTCCAGCTGGCTATCTCTGATAAGTTAACTAAAATTATGTATAGCCTGTAGACATAGCGACTATCTACCGCTTCAGCAACACTTGCAGCTTTCTCTGATAATTGAAATAAATTATATATAACCTTTGACATTTATATAGCCACTGTCTACCGCTTTATAGTCTGGGGCCAAAACCCCATTTTTTACCTGAACCCAAAAGTAGCGTCCGCACATTTTTTTGGCTGTTTCTGCATCCTGAAGACCTACTGATTGAGAAACTGAGGGGGCCTTGAGCATTTTGAAATATCTCAGATGGCCGCCGCCACCACATAAAATTAGCAATAACTCGGCTTCTAAAGCAGCTATAAAGATGATTCTTGTGTCTTTGCATGGGTTTTTGGTGTCAATGAATTCAAATTTGTACTCCTTTTTAACACTAAAGTCTTCCCTATACCGAAATCCAAGATGGCCGCCAAGATGGCCGCAACCACATAATTATAATTATAACTAATCTTTTCCAGAGTTTGAGGTTTGATGACATCACTCACTGTGGATATTAAAGAAATCTTCTGTTACGAGTTATGACCAATACCAACTTCCATGTTTGAGGATAGTGGTGATATGAGGATAACAAAGACCAAGTCAACAAATGAAGAAAAAGCTACAGATAGAGCAGTCAGCTCAGCCAGAAGTCATCGTAATAGACGGATGTGTTATTTTCTGAATTATCCACAGGCCAGTACATGGAAAATACAAGACTGTGTCGGGGTTTCTCATGTACATCCAAAAAATCTTAGCAAAGCAGATGTCTACCTGATCTTTGATCGCTACTTTGAGTTTTGTATCAAGGGTGCAACAAAGAGCGATCGCGCTGGAAAGCAGGTCAGTAGACAGCACCAGCTTAGCCTGAGTTGCCCTCTTCCACCACAGCAAGTAATTTTTAATAATGTAACAAACAAAGTACAGCTTATCGACATCATTTGTCAACACCTGCTGCATAACACTGTCAAAGAATCACACCAGCTCGGCAGACAGAGACTGCTCTCGTCGACCTTTCTGTCGACACGCTGCTAAACTCTCCCTCCCCATTCAACATCTTACAGACATGGAATACTGCCTGGCTAGATACTTCAAGACCAGACCAACTCACTATTACACCTATGACAAAACTACCACCTGGTAGCAATCTTCCACTCAAGGAATGGGTCACTTTAAACCGGATTCGCACAGGAGTCGGTCGCTTCAACAGCAATATGCACCGATGGGGCTGCGACCATCTCCAACCTGCCAATGTGGTTCTCCATCACAGACCGCGGACCACATTCTCAATTAGTGCCCTACCTTTCGTCCACCGGTGGACAAAGACTTCTCAAACCCCAACCAATCAACAGTGTGCTGGCTCCACCGTCTACAACATATTTAGCTGCTGCCTCATACGCACGAAGAAGAACAACTCCTGGGCCGTGTGAAAGTTCTTCAAGAACAGCGCACATTAGTACATCGACTTATTGTGACAGGATCTTCATTTGAGTAGAAAATAATCTTTCCCTAGAGGCATCAAAGAGAAAAAGGCTAAGCTTTCGACACTAGCGAATGCCATCATCAGCGCAAACTAAACAGTCATGATGTTTCACCTTATATACACCAGTAAACAAAGGGAGAGAGAACAATAAGAGATGAGTAAAGGATACACTAGTAATTAAGTTTCCGGTTCATTGGTTGAGAGGCATCGTTGGAGTAGTCGACCCCCATTCAGGAGGAATTTCTGCTCCTTTGTCCCTATTGAAGTTGTTAGGGGTAGACTTGATGTAGGGGTAGACTTGAGGAGTTTCCTTTCAGTCTAATTAGTGTTCCTGTCCAGAATTTTAGTCTTGTCCCAGTCAGTGTTATGTTGGTCGTTCCACACATGTTCGGCGATTTTTGTGTGTTGCCCGTCTGAGTCGCTTTCTGGTGTTCGTCGGTTCTCTTTTTCAATGATCTGCCGGTTTCACCAATGTACACTTTGTCACATGATCTACAAGGAATTAGAGTAAATAACTCCAGGTTGGAGTTCCTTGGGAACAGGGTCTTTAGGGTGTACTGTTGATGTCGTAGAGTGTTAGTAGTCTTAAAAAACACCCGTAGATTCTTCTTCTGTTTCGGCTTTTGGCTCTCCGACCTACAACATAGCGAAGGATGGGTATTTATTAATCTTTCCCTGGAGATGGCCAGCGCACACAGGTGTTGAAAAAAAACCCATATGCACTTGGCCGGATTCGAACCGGCGACCTCCGTATTACTAGTGACGGCGCTCTAACCAACTGAGCCACAAGACTGGGTTGGTAGAAGAGCGATAGATATCATAGGTGATAAGTTCGAAAGGTGTCCATCGCTTTCCTAGCGGATAGCATCAGAACGGTATATTTACATATACAATTTATATTTGTTTTGAATTTTTAACTACTTAGTTCTCCAGGTAGACAAGGATGGGTATTTATTAATCTTTCCCTGGAGATGGCCAGCGCACACAGGTGTTGACCTACGTACATCAACCTCTGACCGGAAAGACCAGACACCATGTAAAAGACACGAGTGATTTCGCTACGTTCATATCTACTCTGACCCTCAAAGACTCGGAGATATCCTTTGATGTAGAATCGTTATTCACATCTGTTCCTCTGAAGGAAACCATTGACATTACCATGGCCCGTATCAGAGATGACGTGACACTGATTGACAATACATCCCTCCGCATCGCTGACGTGAAACGGATGTTGGAGTTTTGTTTGACTAACACGTACTTCATATTTGAAAGCGACCTATACTCCCAAACTGATGAGCTAACGTACTTGTTTCCCCACCGTTGCTAACCTGTTTATGGAGTCTCCTCGTTTTGTAGTTCTATCATCTGATAATCAACCAAGGACCCAAGCAATTCAACATTTCTGATAGATCTTTTCTGGTAGACGTTTCATATCTAGAATTCCCATTTGATGCAAATGAGGTAATACAATTGATTCCGTCATGCCGCTGTATGTTTGCAGTAGTGCTTGACGGAAATAAATGGCAAACCTCATTTTGCATCAATGGACTTCTATAGAAACGTCTACCCATTTTCTTGCTATGGCTCCAAAATCTGGATCATCTTGCAGAACTGACGATCAGTGCGCTGGATCTGTTGAAATTTCCAGAACTTATGAAGTCATCTGTTGGCCTTGTTATAATTAATAACTCTTGTTTGATATGCCCTCGTATGTTCTTTGTATTTTTGATTTTGGGTTTTTTTTTTTTTTTTTTTTTAAAAAGAAGTATGTATAACTTGTTTAAAGTGCAAATTTTGTTTTGGCTTAGGCTCTATATATGTGAATTGATTGATTTGAGTCAAAGGTCACGTGGGCGATTAAAGGGGCTTCTTTGAAAATCGATAAATTCCTTCTTGTGGCAACAAATCAATTGCTATAATCACTTACCCAAGCAGAACAAAATAAGCACAGCTAGGGCCCTAAGAAAATTCTAAGAGTGATTCGCAAACAAACAATACTTACCATAGTAATAATAATAATAACATTTTTAATTTTTTGATTTTTTTGTTTCGTAGTTTTGTTTTTTAGTTTTGTTATTATTATTACCCTGCCATAGGAAATCGTCACAATCACTTTCGCTTGCACCTAGGTCGGCAGCCGGCCAATCGACACAATCCTATCAGCACTTAGATCGTAATAGTCCCCCCAATTCAACTTTGAACGGCAATTTCACGGCAGAAGCCGCTGCCAGTCGAACTCTCTGGGGACTATTTGTACAGATAGTAACATCTGATTAATTAGTCTTAAAATCCATAAAATGTGTCTTTTACAACCTATTTTCACTCTACATTCGTTAAGTATATCAGATAATTACAATTGATGCAAATTTGTGAAAATTTCATACCATAACTCTGAACTTTAGGCTGTACATATTACAAACTATACCTTTTCTGAATCCTTATGGTTAGACACATAACATGGTGTGCTTTCAACATGATGGATCAATTTACGAATGACCCTGTACAAACTTTTGTTTTGGCCCCCTCTCCTTAAGGCACACTTGCGGCACTTAGATCAACGTTTTCCATGGGTTCCTGTCAGTCTGTCAACAACATATTTAATCACTCAAACCTTTGTACTTGAGATGAGTTACAAAATGTGTGCTAGCTCCGGGTTATAATCTTTCCCTGGAGATGGCCAGCGCAAACAGTGTTGACAAAAACCCTATGCACTTGGCCGGATTCGAACCGGCGACCTCCGTATTAACTAGTGACGGCGCTCTAACCACTGAGCCACAAGATGGGTTGGTAGAAGAGCGATAGATATCATCTTATAGGTGATAAGTTCGAAAGGTGTCCATCGCTGGTTCCTAGCGATAGCATCAGAACGGTATATTTACATATAACAATTTCTATTTGTTTTGAATTTTTAACTACTTAGTTCTCCAGTAGACAAGGATGGGTAAATTTATTAAGCTTCCCTGGAGATGGCCAGCGCACACAGGTTTGAAACAAACCCATATGCATGGCCGGAGTCGAACCGGCGACCTCGTATTACTAGGGACGGCGCTCTAACCACTGAGCACAAGACTGGTTGGTAGAAGAGCGATAGATATCATCTATAGGTGATAAGTTTCGAAAGTGTCCATCGCTTTCCTACGGATAGCATCAGAACGGTAATAGTTCCATATACAATTTTATATTTGTTTTGATTTTTACTACTTAGTTCTCCAGGTAAGACAAGGATGGGTATTTATTAACTTTCCCTGGAGCTTGCCAGCGCACACATGTGTTGAAAAAAAACCCATCTGCACTTGGCCGGATTCGAACCGGCGACCTCCGTATTACTAGTGACGGCACTCTTACCGATTAAGCTATCAAGGAAGGGTTGGAAGAGGAGCGAAAGATATCCTCTATAGGTGATAAGTTCGAAAGGTGGCATCGCGTTCCTAGCGGAAGACATCAGAACGGTATATTTACATATACATTTATATTTTTTTGAATTTTTAACTACTAGTTCTCAGTCAGACAAGGATGGGTATTTATGAATCTTCCCTGGAGAATGGCCAGCGCACACATGGTGTTTGAAAAAGCCATATGCACTTGGCCGGATTCGAACGGCGACCTCCTTATTACTAGTGACGGCGCTCTAACCAACCTGAGCCACAAGACGGGGTTGTAAAGAGCGCTAGATATCATCTATAGGTGAGAAGTCGAAAGGTGTCCATCGCTTTCCTAGCCCCCCGGATAGCATCAAAAAAAAAAAAGAAACGGTATATTTACATATACAATTTTATCTTGTGTTTTTGATTTTTAATTTAAAGTTTTTGATTTGTCTTTTTGGGTATTTATTAATCTTTCCCTGCGATGGCCACGCACACTATGGTGTTGAAAAAAAACCCATATGCAACTTGGCCGGATTCGAACCGGCGACCTCCGTATTACTAGTGACGGCGCACTAACCAACTGAGCCACAGACTGGGTTGGTAGAATAGCGATAGATATCATCTATAGATGAGAAGTTCGAAAGGTTCCATTGCTTTCCTAGCGGATAGCATCAGAACGGTATATTACATATACAATTTTTTTTTTTTAAAAAAATATTTGTTTTTGAATTTTTAACTACTTAGTTCCCGTTAGAAGGATGGGTATTTATTATCTTGTTTCCCCGGAGTATGGCCAGCGCACACAGGTGTTGACCTAAATACTTCCACCTCTGACCGGAAAGACCTGACACCATGTAAACGACACGAGTGATTTCGCTACTCATATCTACTCTGACCTCAAAGACTCGGATATATCATTTGATGTAGAATCTTATTCCACATCTGTTCCTCTGAAGGAAACCATTTACATTACCATGGCCCGTATCAGAGATGACGTGCCACTGATTGACACATACATCCCTCCGCATCGTGACGTTAAACGGAGGTTGGAGTTTTGTTTGACACCCGTACTCACCTCATATTTTGACAGCCGACCTATACTCCAACGATGAGCTAACGTACTTGTTTCCCCACCGTGGCTAACCTGTTTATTGAATCCTTTGAGCAGGAAGTCCTTTTTACTGCACCTAATCCACCGCGCATATGGAAACGTTGTGGACGACACTTCTGTGCTATAGATCGAGACCATTTCTGTCTTCTTTGGACCCCTCAAGTCTTCGCAAGGATCATCACCTTCACTCGTGAGAGGAGACCCAACGGACAGATCGCATTCCGTGATGTTTTGGTAAAGCATGATTGGCACATTTTTGGAAGAGCGCCCCCAATTTTCAAAATGTAATATTTTTGCACAGTTTACGTTGGTAATTGTCTAGAAACTATACCTGCGAACGAGATCAAAAATGCGTATTTATCACAAATAGCGATTTGTAATTAAATTGGGAAATCCAGCTTGGACCTTACGAGCGCTGGAAATGCTACGGTTTATGTCCGTCCATGATGAATAGTGCCACCTCGAGAAAATAACCTCTAACTTGACTTGCCTCACTATTAAAACACTATGGATAGCCGAGACACGTACATGGCGCTATTTCCCGGCATTTCACATTTGTAAGGCCGTTTCCATCATCCGTTGAATTAATTATCGGGGATCCCCCGATAATAATTATTCTAGTTCAAAATTCCTTCGTTTTGTGTCACACATGACATTTTCGAGTCTTAACCATTCACATGTATAGTTTAACTAGCCAGTTACCAATGCAACACGTGTAAAAATCTCCATTTTTGAAAAGTGGGGCGCCCTTCAAAAAAACTGTGCTAATATTGCTTTAAGATGAAACCTGACCTTATTCCTTGACACGACTGTCTATCGCAAGAATACCCACCGACCTATACTTGAATTGAATCGCATGTGAATCTGATCCACCATTCACTTCATCAATGTGAATTTTCTAGAATGCAAGAAGGTTGGCAACTTCAAAAATAAATGGACTTTAAAATTAAAGATGATTCAACTGACCAAAGTGATCAAGACGAAATTGCATGATGAAGAAGAAGCTGGGGAATAATTTTGCCAAAATATTTTTTATCTAATGCGTGTTATTTAATTTTATTTGCAAAATGGCATAAACCTTCTATGTCAGCGTGGCCTTCATTTTTGTTTGAAGTGTTTTTTTAATTTTTTAGTTTTTTTTAAAGTAAATGTTTTTCCTGTCACTTTAATAAGAACTTGAATGAACAAGTATTGAGCATTGAGACTTCAATTACCCTCTAAACTTGTTGTTTTTTTTGCCCCACTTTAATTACCCTTTTATGAAATTCTCCATCATTATATTTGACTGTTTTGTCAATAAGACCACCGAATAAGACATTGTGTATCCCTTTATATTTGAATGCTTTGTCAACTATGGACTACCTTAGTATGACAACTTGTGGAACATCTTTATATTTGAACTTTTGTCCAACCTTTATACTCGTTCATACAACGTTTCCATACTTTCCATAGTTTGAACGCTTTGTCAAATATTAGAATACATATTCTGAAAACCTGACGAAATCTTGTAATTGGATATTTTGTCAACTTTAGACTACCCGATCATGACAACTACTTTTGGGTAATTTTCATAGTTGAACACTTTGCCAACTCTAACTACTGTATGATGACAACAGGTACATCATCACCTTACTTGAATGCTTTGTTAGCCTTACAGTAAACTATAATGTAAGTTTGTGCAATTATATTTTCCACATTAAATGGTCTGCTAACTTAAGACCTAGCTTTTTGTCAACTTTTGCATCATATGATATTTGATGCTTTTGCCCACATTGATACAACCTTACCTTATGATAATGGCATTCCCTATGTCACCTGTATGCCATTACCAACTCCTACTTTTAGTGTAAAGAAACACTGTAATGCTTCAAAGAGTAGAATTTTGATTTATTACCCATAAACGCTATAAAGCACCACAATTACAATTCGTAATTTGCTTCAAGAGCTGAGACATCCTGCTAAAGATTGTGTGTGATGGCGGCCATCTTGATTTCGATATAGGGAAGACTTTAATGTTTAAAAAGAAGTACAAATTTTTGAATTCCATTGACACCAAAAACCCATACAAGACACTAGAATCATGCTTATAGGTGCTTTAAAAGCTGCGCTTTGCTAAGTAATGTGGGTGGCGGCCATCTTGGATTTCGGTATAGGGAAGACTTTAGTGTTAACTAAAGTACAAATTGATTCAATTTACACAAAAACCCATCCAACGACACAAGAAGTCATCTTTGTATAGCTGCTTTAGAAGCTGATTTATTGCTAATTTTATGTGGTGGCGGCGGCCATCTTGGCGCCATCTTGGATATTTCAAAATGCTCAAGGTGCAATTTGCACCCCTCCGTTTTTTCTCAATCAGTAGGTTTTCAGGATGTAGAACAGCCAAAACATTTTTTTTTTTGGTGCGGACGCTATTTTTGGGTTTTTAGTTGGTTGGCCCAGACCTATTAGCACATAATTGGTATTGGAAGGATAATTCCTAAGCTCCATTATTCAGAAAATTTGAAACAGTCTCCTGATAAATAAATGTGTCCATTTTGGCACTCCCATAGGCCCAATACAATGACCAAGAAATGTTCTGTACTATTTTTTTATTTTGTTGCTTTGTACTTCCTGGATGTCCTATAAAAATATGACTTGGTTGCCCAAGAGGCAACGTTGGGCAACTCCTTCTACTTAAGCACAATCCAATATGGCCGCCGACCGCCATCTTGGCACGTTACTTTTGAACCCCTCCAACCCCCTATTCTAATGTTTATACATATTTTCAGGTGTTTTCAGGTGACATAGGACCATTTCTGGGATTGTTGGTTTTTTTTTTTTTTTTAATAAGATTAATTTGGAAAATCCACGATGGCCGCCAATTCCATCTTAAAATAATCACTTTTTTTAACTCTCGCCAACTTTTCTTACCCTACATTAATGTGCATTCTATCTCTCCAGGAGTTTTTTAGGTACGTAGAAATCTTTTCTGGGTTTGTTTTTGCATTTATGTCAGGAATCAGGTCAAAATTCAAGATGCCGACAACACGAGACTCTCCCGCCACCTCAAAAATTTCACTTTTTGACCTCTCCAACGCCCCTTGCAAAGTACAATATATCTTCTCAGGGGTCAGGATCAAGTCAAATCAATTGGCCGCCAAGATGGCCACCCGCCGCCATCCTTAACATTCAATTTTGTTTTGTTTTGCACATTAATAGTGGTAAAGGTCTTCGTAGATGTAGAGATTTTCATACCTTTAAATTTGTTTCCCCTCTGTCCGAAGTCCTACATCGACCCCCGTTCTCAGGCGAGGGTTTTGCTTGATTCGGGGCCTATATTTTGACTTATATGACGGCCTAGAACTTGCACAAAAATCAAGTAAATATTTTATAGCGTTATTAGACAGGTGTTAAAATTATCTTCGTCCGGAATTTGCCAACTGTTTAATTGTTAGATGCGTCATGATCCATTGATCTCAGCAGAAGGTGGCAAGAAATGAGTTTGATGGAACACCAGTCGCACGTCCCGGACTACACTCACCTGTCGGGTTTCTGCCGCATGTCAACGCGGCGGTCGGGCGCTCGGCTAGTTCTTTCCACCCGCAATTGGGGAACCATAGCGACCACAAGTGGGTTCAGATCACGGTAAATAAGGAATACGGTCATGACATTTACACAGTGGCGGAACCAGACCTTTGGCAATGGGGGGGGGGGCTGAAGGGGTGCCAAGGCTTTTTTTTTTGAGGGGCAAATTTGGGTACTTCTCCATAGACACGTGCCCCATGCCCCCCCCCCCCCCTCCGCGGGTTCCGCCACTGAATTTACACCAAACCCTTCAAAACGTTTGCGCAGCAAAACATTGTTTACCTTTTTTCGTTGTCCAACCAGAGGCGTTGGGCGACGACTGTCAACCGCAAAGATGGATACCTCCATTTCCTATCCTTGTTACAACTCAGAGATATCTTCGTTTTTACATAGAAGTCCACTGTTTTATCAATTCAGATTCTTATCATTCGGCCTTTTCTCTGCTCCACGGGTGTAATCTAGTGGTGAAGGCCAGCGGTAAGGCGTCGCAGAGAGTTACATGTAGCATCTAATTTTGACGATTGATTTATCACAAACCAGCGGGGACCTTGCACTCACACATTCGAGCCTCTTGGTGCAAGTTGTTACGGAGGTCGGGATTTGTCGTGACCAGAAGACTTTCACTTCATCCAACTCAGACCCATGTATATCTGGGTGTTCAGCTAACCCTTAAGAATAGTCTGGCTTTTCCACCACCTAGGCGAGTCAGCAAATTATAGCCTATGTCCGTATCCTGAAAACGTCACAGGTGGCACTACCAGCTAAGTGTAGTTTGAAAGTGTTGGGTCCGATGGCGAGTCCGAGGACCAAGTGTAAATTGCAGCTTCCCACATGATGGCGATCCAGCTGCACGTGCTTTTACATTATCGGTCCACCGAAGGATTTGATAATGAAAGCTGTTCCAATAACTACTCTGATTCATCTGAGCTCGATTGGTGGTTGAATAGTCCACAACCGTGTGCAAAGGGTGCCATTCCTACCACTACCCACTCAATGGCTACTCACTACATGCGTTGCAAATTGGGCTGGGGTCCATTTCGTTGGCGGGGCCGAGTGTCTGGGCTATGAACAATCCTCCTCGCCATCCAAAGTGTCTACTTTTCTTTCAAAAGCATTACTTTGAGACCATTTTGTACCAAAATAGACCATTTTTTGGCTCAGGCAATGCTCAATAGTCATTGAAATACATCCAGAAACTATCTGGGATCCCTCCAATATCAAGCTTTTGTTTGAAAATCATTATTTTGAGCATTTTGGACCTAAATAACAATTTGGGGCTCAGGCAATGCTCAATAGCCATTGAATAGGAACCGAAAACCCCGAGAACTACACAGAACCTTCCTGGAACCACCAAAGTGTCCACTTTTCTTTGAAAGTCATTACTTTGGCCATTTGAACAAGCAGAGCCGATTTAACCGAACTGGCAAGCGTCGTCGCTTTGGCAATGTCGATTGGCAACGAAGATCGCGTTGGCATTTATAATAAAGGGTCCGTTGGCAAGGTTTGCTTGCACGTATCTTTCCGAGTACCGCCGGTTACCAATGCAACGTTTGCTATGCGACCTCTGTTGAACCATTACCATAACCCTAAAGTCGCTAGTCCAAATAGACCGTTATTCAATTGACGTCAGACACCAGACATTATGGTGGACATATGCTACATTCCAGACTACAATCAATGAAGGCTGACAATCGATCCATCTTAGCGTTGCACAGGAAAATACACTGACAGGTATAATGTATGTAGTACTGGAATGCGTCCTATCTTGTCCACCAACCTGGCTGGCTATTGAATACGGCTATATTGAATAACGCCAGTTGTTTTCGACAACACGATGATCTCGGTGGAATATTCAAAACACGTCTCCAGTCCAAATTAACCATTAAGTGGACAAGCTCTTCGGACTCCCGTTTTGTGGGCAAGGTGGGGGGGGTTAATTCTACGTTGACCCGCACTTTTGAAACCATTTCATATGTTTTTTAATGGAATTTGGGTACCACATATGTGGGTCATAAGACAATAACAATTAAGCAATAAAAACATCACAAAGTAACTAAAAATTTAGGTGCGAACATAGCTTTCCAAATTTGTAACAAAGGGAACACAAATTTACACACTTTGGGCTTACGGTATTTTTCCGCGCACTTAATAACCCCCTTATCCACTTAAAGGTTAATATTCAGACCTAGTGCTGTTAAAGGACTAGCGCAGGTTAAGAGTTGAATTCCACTGCACATAGCTGTTGACCCTAGAAAATGGTCCCTTTATTTAGAACATTGTAAGCAGTGGCGACACCATTTTACAGGGGGGTGGTATGAGAAGGGCATGCACTACCTATAACCTCTGCAAGTATCAGAAAATCCATTTAGGGATTTGCCATTTAGGCCTACAATAAGTCCCAAGATTGTATAGTATAGCGCCATTTTCCATAGAAAGTTGTGTAATACTAGATTTTGAAGAAAAAGTATATTTTGCACCCGCAATGAAATTTGTGAAATTTACACAGAATGTAGTCAGTGGGTAGTAAGTAGTTCCAAATCAGTTGTCAAAAGTGTGTCGCCGTTGATATTTTTGCTTTATTCTAATTTTGACCTCCATAATAAATGAGATTTTGAAACAGCTGTGGCACTAGTTCGAAAGTGAAAACACTGCGTTGGGTCGAAGGGAAAAAGACGTTGCCAGTGTGAATAAAAAAAAATTGAACTAGCGCAGCGTATTTCACTTTCAGACTATAGTACATTTCAAAATGAGTGATACCTCATGAAATGTTTTAGGTCTCTCCATTCACCGTGAGGGGTAAGAGAATTCATTTTAATGGCCGCGGGGAAAAGGTTGATGGTATGTATTTACTGTACAGTGATATAACTATGCCGGTGTGAAAGCAAATATAGTCCGGCGGGAGCCATAGTCCGGGCTCCATAGACGATAACGGAATAAAGCGTGATACCAATGTTGCGTGAAGAGTCAACTGAATTGAATGCCCTATTCCTTACCGTTGTAGCCGGACTCTGAGTACGCCGGACTACAATTCTACACCGGTCTGAGATTTGATATTTTTGGCTCAAGTCCTACTTCAAAGATCCAACCTGGTATTTCAATTGAAGTATCAGGATGAAAACACCAGCAATTGTGTTCTCCTTCTTCTTCTTGCATATGAGGCAGCAGCTAAATGTATTAAAGTTAGTGGACCAATGCAGCTCACTGTTGACTGGTTGGGGTTTGAGAAGTCTATATCCACCGGTGGAAGAAAGGTAGGGCACTCATTGAGAATGTGATTCGCAGTCTGGGATGGAGAGCCACATTAGCAGATTGGAGATGGACGCAGCCCCCATCGGAACATATTGATGTTGAAACGACCAACGAATCCTGTTCAAGATGACCCATTTCTTACGTGGAAGGTTGCTACCAGGTGGGAGTTCTGTCATGGGTGTGCACGTGTGATAATGAATTTTTCTGGTCTTGAAGTATCTAGCCAGCATGTAGATGTTCCCAAACTTGATCTGGATACCACACTTTCTTTAGAGCTTTAACCTTCATGCCCTACGAGATTCAAAGGGTCGTTACTCGGTATTTTATCTCCTTGCTGTGCAAGCTCAAAACCTTGTTGTTCTAACTGGAAACTGTTGAATTCCGCCGTGATCGGTGATCAATTCTTAAAGTTGCACACGGAGTACACAACTAAGACTCTTGAGACAGTTCAAAAGATCGTCATTTGAGTGCAACAAAGTCGTAACTACAGGTTTGGCCGAAATGAGTTATTTGTATAATATGAAACAGTAGATCATTACGCTTAATGGATATACATTCAGGTTGACAGTCCAATTTATGCAGAGTTATAAGCTAAATAGGCTCTACTTTAGGTGTAGATACGACTTGTTGCACTCAACAGTGAATTTCTGTTGAGTGCCAACAAAGTCGTAACTGGTAGATACGACTTTGTTGCACGACAAGGGTAAATAGTTACGTTAACGATACGACATTTATTCTTGTTAAACGATGGTTTTAAAAAGGTTGTTTTAAAGTAAAAAATCTCCCAAACAAAATATTTTGTGAAAAGAGCAATTTTCATTTTTTTTTTTTACCAAATTTATGTAATGTCGAAACACAAAAAAAAAACCGTAACACTATCAAGAAAATGTAGTTACGACCTTTTTTACTCAATAATATACGCCCAGAGTTACTTAAATAATTTACAAATCAGTAAATGAATACGCCTAATTTACCTATATTGTCAAAAGTATAAGGACTCAATTTATGCAGCGTTATTAGGTAATTAAGCCTATTTAGGGTTGATACGACTTTGTGCACTCAAAATTGAATTTCCCGTTGTGTGCAACCAAAGTCGTAACTGGTAGATACGACTTTGGTGCACGACACAGGAATAATGTGTAGGACGCATTTTAAATAGCCAATTACTTCTTAATTAGTCGAACTTAAGTGAGGAAATGAACAAATATTATTAGATATTTTTTTTTTAAAATACATTGTTATCGTGTAAGCATGGCAAGGTTTACAAACATGTTACATATGAATTGTACAAGGTGACGATCCGGATCGTCCGAGAAGCTTTGAGTGTCAGGACCCTGATGCCACCACCGGTTTTTGTATATGCTGCAGAGGTTTGACCAAGATGACGACTGCCCTTACGATCTTTTCAAAAGCTCTCCTCAATATCATTTGGGAGGTTTTATGATCTGCTGGACAGCGTCAGGCACCATCTGCCTGCTTCAGACGGGTCAGGATCAGCCCAGGAAGGAGCCGAAGGGGAAACGCACAGCAGTGACACTGGGCGGCAGCCGCCGGTGCCGCCAGCAGGCCCGTCTGTTCCGTGGGAGGGACGAGGCAGCCCTCTCCTCATCCGATCCAGGGGCAAGGACCTGCCGGTGAGGCAGCACGCGCAGACCCCTCGGAGAGACTCAAAGACCATCGCGGGGCCACAGCGTATCCGGGAACTTCCCCATCCCAACCCCACTCCCCCATAGTTGACCGACCCGCGTCGGCGAGCCAACAAAACGCGAAGGGCGCCGAAAGCGACCCGCCACGCAATTACGTTTTTTTTACCCGGACCTTCGGACTCGTTTCTGACTTTTAACAATATATATTCAGCATGTCGTATATCATATTGTAGCCAATGTTAAAAAGTTTGTGAAAAAATGGGAAGGATGATTGATCTTGTTTTTTTTTTTTTTTTTTTTTTTTTTTTTTTTTTTTAAGAATTTAAATTTCAGACGTCGCCATTGGCTAAACACGTAAACAAACGTAACTCTACCGGTACCAGTTGCATGTACACCATACTTGGGACGAAGGTGAATGGGTATAGTGCGCAGGAAAACCATGAAGCCGGATTTTTGATATGGTTATGCATGGCACCCCAGGAAGATGACAAATTAAGGAACTTTATGCAATAATTGAAATAAGCCCTAATTCAAAAATCCGGCTCCATGGTTTCACAGCAATTACGGGATACTTTAAACTGCACTTCAGTACCGCAACCTCAACATTTTTAATTAAGTATGCTAAACGTCATTACCATTTTATTCATAAAGTTTTTACTGCCATAGATGGGTTCCATCATTTGCATTTCGCTTGCATTTCCCTATATCGTTAAACAAGCAGAATTACCTAAAGTTTTCTGCTTGAATTTGAATAACCTTGAGTCTATACCCATATCGTAATGGTTTACGCAATTTCAATCTGTTTGATGTGAGGGGGGCACGGAACACTTCCACAGAATAATGTTTTAAAATTAAGATGGTAGACCATAATAGGGCACTCTTCGTCATAAACAGTGACCCTTCCTTTAAAAATCTGGGGGCTTCTGGGGACGAGGTATTAGCGGAAATCCATACTCTCTGCAGTGGACTGACGATGCGTCAAATTGAATCGCTTCAGAGTAAATTTGATGCGATTATGGGGTTGGTACATTTACTGCACGCACTTTGCCTGCTCCCAGTTCAAATTCACCAGCATTTTACGGAATTAAAGTGCATGTAATACTGTTGCTTGATTCCGTAAACGGCTGCTGAATTCGACTGGGAGCAGGTAAAGTGGGTGCAGTAGTAAATGTGAACAACCCGCCGATTAGGTAAGCACGCCATGATTCGGGTGATGTGTCTCTCCTAACGATTGGGAAGTGCAATTGTTTACATTGTAGAGGTGTCGGAAGGCAAATGCTTACCATCTATATTACATTTTTTTTCAATGGCAAAGAAATCTTAAAATAAGACAATCTTAACATCACCTCTTTTAAAGAGTATTGTAATTATGCATTATACGCATTTTTAAAAGTTGTGCAAAGGTTCCTGCTAATATGATACATTAATAATTTAATAACAATAAGGATAATAATAATGGGTTAATAAAGCGCCATTCATACAAGGACTACGGGTTGCTTGCTGCTGCATATTATAATTACGCTACCGTCAGGAAATCATCACAAAACGTCACAACATCAATAGGTCAGCTGAAACCCATTACTCACCGTTGACAATACAGTACAAATTCATCAGCCATATCTGCATTTGTAAGAGTGCTTATAAACACCGAATTGATTCCACAAAGACAAACCGTAACAATAACAAAATCTATACCCGACACAAAAACATTGACAACATTTATAAGTGTTAGATATTTCGTTCGAGTAAACTATGAATCTAATTTACTAGCTTATCAAGAGCTTGAAATATCGCACAGAGAAAGAGCAAAACCGTCTGGTTAGTAAAAGCACATCGATACAGAAAAGAAGTCATTAGCCGTAAGGTTTCATTCTTCTCGGCTATCCAAGAAGAAAAAAATAACGGATATATAAATTTTATATTCAGTGATTGTTCACAAAATGGCATTACAAAGGCTATCGCCGGATTAAGAAAAAGAAGGACGCTCTTATAGGTTTCAGGAGAACGGATGAATTTGAAACAGTAGCATTATGAAACGTCATCTAAAGTTTAACCTCTTTTTTGGTATTAAAACTACCCCGTGTAATAATTCTAAAAATTGTTTTGTAAAATCATAATAAAACAGGCTGCAATGGGTAATTGAAATTTGCATATATGACTCTCAGAACAAACAATGCAGCTTGCGAATGATGGGCATTATATTAATAGCAACGAATAATCCCAACGTCCATTAATGCCATTTTTTGAAACATTTAAAAAACTCACGGAGCGGATCCTGCCTTGTTTTAGGGGGAATTTCCCCTAGATCTAACAAGAAAATAAAACGCTACCTCCTTTTTTCGGTGATCATCAGGGGCTGGTAGTCATTTTTTTTTTTCCAAAAAAAAAAAAAAGACTTTAGGGAATATGAGTGGCATTGTTGGGTCCTTTGGGGAAAGACCTCATAATTCGCATGTTTTTTTCGGGGCAGGAACACTAAGGGAATTACCTAAAACAAGAACCTCTATTACATTTTTACATGCCATACCACATAGAATTAACGTGCTCATGATATAATAGAGCGGTGTTCAATTCTAAGTGACTTGTTTCGAGGTATGCAAGCCGATTCTGTAAAGTAACTTGCTACCATGGACATAATATTTGTAATGGCAAAACAACAGGCCTGTATTCCACAGGCTGGAGATTGACAAATATCCCTATGGAATATGTACAGAGTCTTCACTAATTTGAAATCGCTATAGTACTAAGCTCAATTAGCCATATAGAAAACCATCTTCTATCAACAAATCAGCCTATTTAAGTTGTGTTTTCATATATATTTGCTCGGATTAATAATGGTTTCATTATGTGTGTACCTGTTCAAAGTAAAATAAGATTTTAAATCAATATAGTTAGGCCATAATATTTTTTGTGACTTAAAGGGGCATTTCGTGGATCCACAACCTCGTCCCCCCAGACTTACCTCAAACAACGTTCGAGGATTTTTTGATCATCTGAACGTTAGCCTTATAATTCACGTGTACCAAATCTTACGTGCAATCGCGTCTATCTGACAAGAAAAGAAAAATTTCGCACTTTTGTATTTCTTCCGTAAAGGCCAGATATTACAGCACAGTAGCCTAGGGGAACCGTGGGGGAGGAAACAAGGGGGCTATTGCTCACAACACCAAAACCGCCGGATCGGGGGTCAAACTCAAATTTTGGGAATAATAAGCTTTCTCAAGGATATCTAACGAACCATGAATAAAACAGAAGGTGCTGGATGGACAATCACAAATGCACCTTAATGAGCCTGTAGCCCAGCATTTTGTTCTGTTCACTTGCTCTATTAGTTCTAAGCCAAATAGGTTGGCGCAACTTATCATATGGTGTTGGTATGTTGTGGTAAACCATATATTGTCTCTATGCGTTTGTCATGGTCATTATTGTCCACAAAATACTTTGACATTTATTATTTTTACTTTTGAACAGTTGTAAGTAAGCCGCGTGTTTTATTACTGCCAGTGCAACATTATTGACTACGGGCTACCATGACCCACCCTGCACCACGGGCTTTTTGGAGACAACCTTTTTTGTGAAGCTTATACCATAAGCAACTGAAATCATGTTGTCTGGGTTTAAAATCGGTGGGGGCGCTTTTTCAAAATGGCTGCCAAAATACGTAACCACCCCCCTTCGGGAGAGAAGTAGTACAAACATGCCTAGCACAAACAAAAAACATCACGGGCACTCGATTTTGGTACCAATGGTTCCTCCTCTTCCAGTGATAACCAAAATGAGTACCAACATGCTCGCATTAAGTCGACAATGACGTCCTAAAGTTCGCATGTTAGCAAAATTTCCATAGACAGGCACAGGGGAAAATTCAATTTTTCGCCGAAAAAATGTTAGGAATATCCACTGTTCATGCAGGTTTTTGGATTCTCGACTTGATGGAAAATGAATATTTTATAAAAAATGAGCGCATTTTAGTGCTATAATAAGTTTTTAGTCGCTTAATATTGCGACAATAGCAAATGTTTCAACCCTAAGTCAGTACATGTATTTTCAACTTTCCTCAACCTATGATGTCATCGTGACATCATAATGGGGATGTGGCACTTTTATTTTGATAGCAATGGAAAGAAGAAACCTCAAGCTATCCCTGTGGTACCAAATTTCCAGGAAGCGGAATGTTCCAGTAACGAAAATCACAGTGGGGGGTCGGGAGTTTGGTACAAAAAATGGATCAGGAAGACGATGGTGTGAAGTTCAAAACGTATGACAAGTATATCTCGATGCCTTCCTAAGCCGTGGAGATCTACTGATGTGCCAGAGCACTGTCGAGGGAGATTTGTTGAGGATGCACATCAGAGAGCCCAGTTATAAAGCCCGATTGGTACCAGAGAGATGTGGCCAGAGCCAGAAATTCCTCCAACAGATGATCATGGTTGCTAGTACAGCTGGCCATCGGGAGAATTGATGCCACAAGAGGGGGTCTGACATAATAGTATAATAGAATAATCTGATACCAGAAGAGACAGTTAAGAATGACTCAAGAAAGAGGAGGAGGAAAGAGGAAGGAGAGATCAATTTTAGAATCAAAGGAGCTGCATTTTAAAGTGACGGGAGGAGATTTTTTAGGTTACGAATTTCTCTCAAATTTCAATGGCTCGGTTGGGGAGACCAACCTACCGAGAACGTTTTGAAGTTTATTAGACAAATGTCTTAAAATGCATAATTTAAAAAAAGAAAACCTTTGTTTTGAACTTGCTTGCGCTATCGTAATCGTTCCCTAAAGAAAAACATGCTGGACTTTCGTCGTGCACGGCAGAAACTACTAAATCATCATTTCTAATTACATAAAGACGGTGTTGTCGGCTTTTCACTTTCAGGTGTGATCTTAAGACATTGACAAGCATTCAAATATGTAAAAAAACGGGGGTTCGAGGGAAAATTGGGGCGCTTCTTCTGGAAATCTCCTCATGTCTTAAGCTCGTATACAAGGACACAGCATGCTTAAAAGATTCGCCATTGAACAATATCAATGATTATTAAATTGGAAATTCTTCTTATCGTATCCAAACACAGGGGGTTCTCAAATGTGATTTAGCCAGAGGAGGTGTTTACAATGTCTGGCTGCTCACATAAATTCTGCAAGGTTTCTTTGTTGTGCATTGTTCTGCCCCAACATTGGGCCAGACCAAGCGATGCTCCAGTGTCCTGATTTACTGTATTCCAGGTGGACTCACTTCTGCAAAGAAAACTTTGATCGGCCGATTCTGGATCTCAATCAGGCTGAGACCCGCCCACTCAAGCCCACGAGATCCAGCCCAGGTGGAAGACGACTTCACCAGGCTGATACCAATAGATGCCACTTGGTTGACAGTAAGTCTTTCTTTCCACAGACAACTCCCCCAAAAACTCGTACATACGATTTCAAAGGACCGGACTCTGCCTAAGAAACTACCGGACCTAAGGCGGTCAGCACAGCCGGCGCTCCACAGGGCATTGAGGTCGACCAAGGGCATGCGGGCATACAGGTTTTACGGGGGGGAAAGCCCCTTGTGGGGGGGTTCAGGGGCAGAGACCCCGGAAGCTCTTGAGTTTAACATGTTTCGAGTGCTTCGAGAGGGGTTATGGCCTATCTTGAACTATGTGGAACGTTGCGGGGGTCCGGCCGGAACCCCTAGAAGCTCTTGGGTTTTTTAAATGTTTCAGCGCATCCGGAAGAGCTCGACGGTATCTACATTTCATGTACGCGAGATTAACTATACTGCCCTTGGTGGGGGTACCAGGGTTCGGAGCCATGGGAAGCTCTTGAGGGGTAAATAGCATGTCTGAGTGCTTCGGAGAGATCTCAGTAATATCTCATGTATCTTGAAGCAGATGTGAACTTATACAGCCTCTGGCGGGTGGTCACGGTGACGGAGCCCCGGAACCAGTTTTTAGTATGTTTGAGTGCCTTCGGAGAGATTCCGGTATTCTTCATTATATTGAAGAGGATGAACTATACGCCTGGACATAACAAATCACAACAAAACGGTATTTTTGTTTCTTCGTATTTTTCCGAAACATAATTTCACTGCACCCCTGAGGTGGTGTCCGGGGCATGTGCCCCCTCCCTTTTCCCCTCCCTAGCTACACAATGCTTCCGATGTGGGCCTTATATATAAGCGAGTGCAGTCTAAGGTGACTCTAAGTAAACATGAACTATCACATTGCTCGCAGAAGCTCTCCAACCAGGTCACTCAAAGGTGACGCATGGCACGCGGCCGCGCGAAGGAAAGCATCACCTGTGCCACCAGATGGTCTTGCTCGCTGATGGTTCTCCTCACAATAAAGGGCGAGCCCATCTAAAGGACCCTTGAGTCTCCCTTTGACATTCTGCATCCTGTGCGCCCATTCCAAGATTGTCTTTCCAAAAAGCGACAGCTCCCGCACTCTCCATGCGGTCCCCTGCACAGATGTCGCACAGGAGGGCATGGCACGCCCCCCGGGGCACTCCACCCCTAAGCCAATATAGACCACAACCAAGCACCTTTGTTGTTGAAGTACGTTAGTAATTTCCTAACAACAACTTATGTGGACTAGCCAGTCGGGTGTATAAGAACTTGTTGCTCACTTATTACCATCCGCGTCAGACTCAAGAAACCATGGTTCTGCGATTCAAGGTGATCAGTGATTAAGGAGGAGGCTGTGGTTGTGGTCTAGGTGTATAGTAAGTCATAACCAGTTTTACATAAAGCGCCTCTATATACACACTTGAAAGGCTAACTACTTCATTTTAAGTGTTTACTTTACCTCAGAGTAATCCACAGGTCCATGACAAAGTATATAAAGGTGACACCGGCATTTTGCCTTTAACGAGGCTTAAGTGTGTAACTACACGGTTTTCATTGTTTTTTGGTTGCCATTTTAAAATATGACCCCCTCTAGAGGCAGGTACGCAGGCCAAATGGTGTTCAACTTTCCTGTTGTGTTTTTGGTGGCGACAAGTAGTCAACATAGTGCACACTTTGAAAAATTAAGATATCTTTCCAAAAGGTCATTAGTTGAATATTGCCGCCATTTTGAAAAAAACCCGCCCTCACTCCTTTAACCCAGGATGGGATTTTTTGCAGACAACCTGATTTTGATAGCTATATGTAGTAGTTCCAAAATAGTGGTCTCCGAAAATCCCGTGGGGGGGGGGGGTGCAGGTTTCGGTTATGGGGTCATTACCTATTCTCGTCTGTCCTCACATGTCTCAGTGTGTGTTTTGTCATGAGGCACATTCTGCATCGTGCCCTGTACTTTTCTCCATCCTCTTGCACCCATTGGTTTTGTTAGTAACTTTTTTTTTGCGGTGGCCATAACGTTCGAGCTTTGCTCTACGTTGGCCAACCCACCGTTTGCTTCATCTTTTGTTATATTTATTAGTTGTAATGGGTGACTAAACTGAACTGAACTTCATGGCTAAGCGAGAATACAAGGATCTAAAAAGGTATGGTTACACTATTTATATATAACTATTATAGATTTGGAGTTCTGGGGTAAAAACTGTAAAAAGGTTTAAAAAAAGTCATTTTTGGGTGTACAATGGGTCAAAAGTTAATGTTTGCTTTGATTCAGGTATATTGGTGCAGATTTTTTTTCTAGCTTGAATGATTGAAATAAGGAATAGTTTCCTTATACTGTGTTCTAGTTTTTACGTTATCCAACAAAATTGGTCTCGGGTAAATAGAATCCACTAGCTGCCAATAGCTGTGGACTTTATTCAACCATCTTGGTTTATAACTAAACACGTAAGATATTCAAAACTATTCCCTATATTTGGTTCTACCACCCTGGCCTTAATTTTGCAAAACATGCAGAAAAAAAAGTTAATCAGGGGTTTTCTTGACTACACCTAACTAATTATTGTCAAAGTGGGGTTTTTAAACAGAAGATGTTTCCCAGAATCAAGTGGTGAGACAACCGTTTATTTGATTTTCCTTAATCCCTTGAATATGCGGGTTAACGAAGCTGACTAATGCAGAATTGCGATTGTTACTCCAGAAGAATACGACAGAGGTACCGTCAAAATGGCGGCCGAATAGTCGCTATAAAGAACTTTACAAGTTTGTCATGGTCTACTCTAAATGTTTAGGGCGAAAATTGGTGTGATTGTATGGACCGGAAATGAGATAATGTCCCATAAAAGATTGGGAGCACTTTACCACCGTTGGACTCGGGAATTTAATGGCAAGAAGAGGCCACGTTAGAACCACTGAAACAACTTTAAATGGCACCGTTGACATTGTGTGTTTGTCATGTAATGTGAAACGCGTAATTACACATGATTTACGTAAACCCCGTGATTTATCATTAGAATTGCATTTCAGTTGTCTCGGATTTATCGAATGTTCAAATACAACTATCTTCCATTGACTTTATCTTGTTTCCCGGTCCACACAACCACTCTGATTTTTCTTCCCATAAAAATTTTAAGTAAACCCTACTACCCCGTACAAACCATTAAGTGGCTGTTTTTAAGCCATATCTTTTGTGTCTGGTCCGTATTCCTCTGAGTGCAATCGACAGTTATCGATTGCTGTCCTTTTATCCGCCATATTTTAGGGAACGTGACAATCAAATCAAAGTTTGTTTCACTCTCTTGGATTTGGGGAAAATACATCGGTTTTGAAGAACCAACTTTGGATGTTAATACGTATTGAGTGGTCCAGAATCCATGGTAAGTGTTGAAATCAATGGGTGTTATGAATTTCGTTTTCTGAATGTTGTCAATACTTATGGCCAGTGTGTGTAATGAGCTGAACCAACAATTTTGAACCAAGTTTTAACCAAAATTGGAGCAACGTATTTATTTGTGACCCTGTACAATCAAATTGCCTTTTTTACCCATTTCTACAGTTTTTACCCCCAAATTAAAACTATACGCCTAGGTAGTAAACCATACCTTTTTGAAATCCTTATAACCAGCAAACATCATGTTGTACTTTTCAACACAAACGGAACATTTTAATTTTTTATCCCCTGTGAACCTTGAACTTCAAGCTGAGGACCATGAAAGGGGTTGTGACAAGTGGCTTCCATCATTTTTTTTGATAATCAATTCATAAAGTAACTGCGATCTTTAACTTTGTTCAGGCAGAATAAGATGCTCGTTAAATCCATTCATGAACGCATTTTTAATCGCTATGTTCCGGCGTCCAAAAATAAACAAGAATTCAATTGACTATATACATGCTTGTCATTAAGTTTGAGACACGCTATCGATTCTTTATTTGGAACAATCAAAGAAGATAACGCCGGGTCAACCTCTTAATCTGAGGAGGATTAGGCCCCGGAAATTTGTAGTTCGTATTGAGTGACCACACTTACAGTGTATGAGTGAACAACACGTTCAGGGTGAGATAAAATGATTTGACAAATACTAGTACATGAGCCAATTTCTGTACGGGCCTGAAAATTCGAGTTTGTTGCACCCACTGGTGATTTATTTTCCAATATATAACCTTGAAGGGGGTGTTCCCCTGACAAGGATTAGGTATGTTTCCGCCCGAAAGGTTGCACATTCAGTGCGTACTGCCTATTTCAAAATGGCCACATTGTTTCATGAAAAAACTGCTATTGTAGTTTCATATAGATAGGATTTTCTCAGGACTAAACGAAATAAAGTTACTTTCGTGAAGTGGGCTTAAAACATTTAAGTGTCCAAGATGCCCGCCGGTAGGAGGCAGGTTTTGTTAAATGGCTAAAATTGCCAAATAGATGGGGAAGAATGAGAGTAATTATTTTTAGAACACCAAAAAGAGATTTAAGGACATTGTGTATTGCAGACAAGATCATAACTCATGATGCGGCGGCATACGCCGGGGGACAAAATCAGGAAGAAAACAACCTGCCACATTTTTTCGACTTCTAAGAAACAATAACGAAAACCTATGCTAACATTTTCCACAATTTTCTCTCGTACGTCTGGATAATTGCAGACCATCAACACTTGTTGACGCTGGGAAGGAAGTGATCTAGGGCAGGAGAGAGAGAGAGAGAAGGAGCTGGTGGTAAAGTTCAGAAACAAAAGATAGCAATTGCTTAATGCTCGCAAAAGTAAAACTTCGGTCACCTATTTACTTTTCTTTACATATAGACAATTTTTTTTACTGTCTCATAAGCAATTTGTTATTTTTACTGGGAAACACCTATGACGTCACTGAGTAGTCCTAAATAAAGTCCACACCCCATTTATTTGATTTGATCACAGGTTGATATGAGCTGGTTGTCTCCTATGAACTAATTATAGAGGCAGTTGAAATACGTATATGGCCCAAGTTTTATCCAGCTATAGTAACGGGACCTCTCTAGGGACAAGTCAATACCCCACTTTAATATTTTTTACATATTGGAAATGATTTAGGGTCATTATTAGTAAGTGTTCTTTTTAACGTCGAAAAGATGGGTAGGGCTGCTTTTCTTCCTGATCTACGTAGCCTAGAGCGATTATAATCACCGCCATCTTTAAAAACAAGCCTGTAAGTCAAATATAAATGCCATAAATTCTTTTTGGAGCTCCCAAAATATTACCCAGGGTCTTATTTCAACAATTTGCCATTTAAATTTATTTAGCAAAATATGTCTCCTTGCGGCGGCCATCTTGGACGCCTAGATGTTTAAAGGCCGACTCAGAGATTTCCCGATGAGGGCGCCCTCAATTTTCAAACAAATTGTGTTTTTTCCATGTACATAATGCTTGTCCATATACTAATCACTGTGTGAAATAGCTAAGCTCAAATCGAAGTCCTTCATATAGAAAATCACATCTTTGTTTAAAAATTCCGGATCCGGAAATTTTGTTATACACAGTATCCTATGGCACTGTTATATGCACATAAATGTTTACTGCATCAAAACGAAAAATCCGATTCATCTCAAACTTTGGAATTGAGCATTCTAGGTGACTATCTTTAGTTCTAGTTGACTATTTTTAATTAATATATTACAAAATTATATTCTGAAATCTCTGAGTCAGACTTTAAGCCCCCTTCAGGCAGTTAAAACCTTGGTTTCGTGTAGTCGTGGATAACATTTCTATCTGTAATGAAATTATAATGGCGGTTTTACCTAAAACAATGACAGCCATTTTGAAATGGCCAGGGCACGCTAACGTGCAGCTTTTCGGGGCGGAAACCTACCTAATCCTAGTCAGGGGGACATCCCCTTCAAGGTGATATATGGAAAAATTAATCACTAGTTGGGTGCAACGAACAGAAAATCTGATGATGGCAGCTTATGAGCTATATACGTCAAACATTATTTCTGGAACAAGACGAACAAATGTAAACCAGTGTAAACGAGGCTAAAACGTATCAGATTTTCTATTATTTCTTAGTGCTGAAAAATACTGAAGGAACATGCATGCAAGCACGTTGTTGATATAGAGAAATCACACTGGAAAAGCAGCAACATATGTGATATTGAAATTCCTGATGTGGTTGTCAAACTAGTGGAGGATTCTGATAGTGGAGATTCCTCCTCTTCCAGCAATGATGACAACGTATGAAAATTTTGGCAAGTAATAATTACTTATTCGTATCATTTTCTTTTCTTATGTTGAATGCTTCAGTTTGTTCAAGATTGATGTTTGGAATTTATTCAGTGCATTTGCCTTGCAATATTTTCTTCGTGAGAAAAAGGACATTTTTTAGTTATGCCTTAATCTGATCCGACATCGTCACATTAGAATTTCTATTGAATTAGTGGGTAAAGCATACACCCTCTCAGAACGAATGTAATCGTCGACACGCCCCAAAAACTTTTAATGAACTGACAGGAATAGAAATAATTATACTATAATGGTGATTATCTAAGGTACGTAAGGGTTAATGAGATCACTAATTGATGTTTATTGATGTGTGTCAAATATCTTTTTGGGCGTGGTAGTCGACGGACTACCCGCTCTATAGCTGGGTTTTGAAAATATTCCTGCCGTTTATATCCTCTAAAATCTAATTGTGTGACTTATATTTAAAATGAGGGCAATTTACGTTCATTGATGTACTCAATAAGATATGACTAAGCGAAAACCCGAACGTACAATGACAAAAAGATAATAATGTTCAAAAGACTAGAAATACAAAGCGATCACCTATCACACTTGCTTGCCGTCGTGAGCGGTATACACTAAAAACACGACGGTAGCACAACAAACATGAATCAATAGAGGGCGTTATGTAAAAACAAAATCTTGCCGAAAAATCTGAAATTTGTAGGCCTATATGTTGTCAAGGAATATCTTCTTATTCCAGAACTGTTGGAGCTGTAGAATCAACTCCACTGTAAGGATTATTTCTGATTTTTTTGTATGAATAACAAAAGAGGACGTGCTCTTTGTATGCTCTAAATCTACATGTGTGATAGTTTATGGATATATGTGAATTTTTACGTCATAAGGATATATACTCAATAAGATATGCCTTACGAAAACTTGAAAGTGCATTTAGAAAAAGATATGTTCAGTAAAGTAGACATACAAGGCGATGAGCGGAAATTGCAGAAAATTTTCTAGAGGCTTGCTGGTTAACAGTTTCCTTAAGTCCATATATGAGTGTATTGAATCAACGGATGTTAAACATGCTTGACACCGCGCAAAGCGCGCAGTTGGCGGTGTACTATAAATAAAAATTCCTTTGAAACGGAAAGGGCGAGCAAAGAGGAACTATCCATATAAATGGTTTGCGAAGGGTAAAATAAGATGATTGTAGTCTGGGTAATTTCAATAGCTACTCTTATGATATTTTTTTATGACAATAGTTTCGATTTTTGTTTTAAAAACGTTTAAAAAGATGTATGAATTTGAGTTAAAAGCACTATCAGTGACTTACTCAACCAGAATATCGAAAAAAAAATCGTCAAAAATCAGATTTTGGCATGTTCGTAACACGTTTAGTTATGCTAATACACCCCACCAGTTACAGGAGCAAAAGCAACCCAATAAGGAACACGCAACACGTACTACAACACGTAAATGGATGGAGATTCATATCTTTGGACAGTGTTTTCTTCCTTTTCTATCAATTCTTAGCTTAGAAAAAATAACTAAAGAGAATATTCTACACACTTTTTTTCACTTTTATAAGCTATTCCTGCAAATTTAAATTATGTTTACTCTTTCTTGTGGATTACTTTAATCGTTTATGGCCAAAAATGCCTTGATATATAAAAGTCATTATCTATTTCTCTCCGACCTCCGAAGATCATCTGTTTATTTGGGAAAATATACCGTAACTGCTATAGCCTATAAGAATAACCCCGGGGTATAACCATATTCATACCTTTCAATTGGAAATTTCTATTTTGCACGCCCTTTCCTTTTTAAAGGAATTTTTAGTAGTTCCTTCTAGCTCTTGGACATGACACATACTCACGCGTATCTCTTTGCGTAAACTACGCTTACATGCAATCCAACAGTGCGTCGTATTGGCGGGAAAGCGGTCGTACATAGTTAAAATGTCCAAGGGATTTTGACAAATACTGTAGTCAATCATTTGAGATCAAATTGAAGGAATTTTTATATTTTGTTGAAAATGAGCAGGTGTCTCTTGAGACAGTTTGGTGTGCGTTTGGTAGACGTTTCATATAGAAGTCCCATTGATGCAAATGAGGTATTACAATTGATTCCGTCATGCGCTGTATGATGTTGTGCAGTAGTGCTTGACGGAATGAATGGCAATACCTCATTTGCATCAATGGGACTTATATATATGAAACGTCTACCACGTCCGAGTGCTATAGTTTTTTAATACACACCTAAGATACTCACCAAAATGGTACCAAGCTAAAAAAACTTCCGTTATTGCCCAAGGGGGGGGGGGGACCCAACCTAGATAACCACTTTCCCACGGGAGTTTGATCATGACACTAACACAAGTAAATGGGGGTCATGTAAGAACCACATACCCACAATAAAAATGAAAATCCGACCTTTGATCTATAACCTCTGGCCAATTGAAATTGTCACTCTCCGAAAAAGAGTGGTTCCTACATTTCCATCCTCAGCAACTCCAATATAAGGTTTTGAACCAAAATAAATCATTATATCTACTCTAGAATAATCAATTAAAATAATCATTGCAAAATATAGGCAAATTTATACCATCTTGTATTTTTCCTGCAATTTAAATTATGTTTACTCTTTCTTGTAGATTACTTTTATCGTTTATGGCCAAAAATGCCTGGATATATAAAATCATTATCTATTTCTCTCCGACTCCAGAAGATCATCTGTTTATTTGGGAATATACAGTACACTGCTATAGCCTATAAGAATAACCACAGGGGTTATGTATAACCATAATCATACCTTTAAATTGGAAATTGCTATTTTGCACCGCCCTTTCCTTTTTAAAGGATATTTTTCGTAGTTCCTTCTAGCTCTTGGACATGACCACATACTCACGCGTATTCTTTGGTGTAACTACGCTTACATGCAATCCAACAGTGCGTCGTATGGGCGGGAAAGCGGTTCGACATAGTTAAAGGTCCAAGGGATTTTGAACAAATACTGTAGGCAATCTTGAGATCAAATTGAGGAATTTTATATTTTGTTGAAAATGAGCAAGTGTCTCTTGAGACAGTTTGGTGTGCGTTTGGTAGACGTTTCATATAGAAGTCCCATTGATGCAAATGAGGTATTACAATTGATTCCGTCATGCGCTGTATGATGTTGTGCAGTAGTGCTTGACGGAATGAATGGCAATACCTCATTTGCATCAATGGGACTTATATATATGAAACGTCTACCACGTCCGAGTGCTATAGTTTTTTAATACACACCTAAGATACTCACCAAAATGGTACCAAGCTAAAAAAAACTTCCGTTATTGCCCAAGGGGGGGGGGGGGGACCCAACCTAGATAACCACTTTCCCACGGGAGTTTGATCATGACACTAACACAAGTAAATGGGGGTCATGTAAGAACCACATACCCACAATAAAAATGAAAATCCGACCTTTGATCTATAACCTCTGGCCAATTGAAATTGTCACTCTCCGAAAAAGAGTGGTTCCTACATTTCCATCCTCAGCAACTCCAATATAAGGTTTTGAACCAAAATAAATCATTATATCTACTCTAGAATAATCAATTAAAATAATCATTGCAAAATATAGGCAAATTTATACCATCTTGTATTTTTTCTCAGAAACTTCAAAATCACCTTGATTTTCCTATAGACTTACACAGTTAATAGCACGGGCATGAAAAATTAAAATGTTATTTGATTTAAGTATTATTTAGTAGGGTTATAAATCAGATTCCCATTCTAGAAGTTTGGGGAAGAAGGTTTGAAGATGTTTTTCTATAGTTTGAAGGGTGCTGAATCAGAATTTTTGGGTCCAACCTCTGGGAAATGTGGGGAACTTTGTAAAATAAGGGGGTAAAATTTGTACAGGGGTAAATTTGAAATCAAGTCAAATTGTGTTTAAATGTTACACCAATGTATTGTCTCATTATAAGAATTAAAAAAAGGTATTAGTTGTCCAGGTTCGCTTTAGTTAAACAGGTGGTACAGCATATATTAAGGTCACGGTCATCCTGGGGTAAAGTTACCCAGTGCACGATTCGTTGTGAAAAATGGTGTCAAATTGTTCGTCTTGCTTTATTTACAATGTTTGGCATTGGGTTTCGTAATCATGGGCAAAATGTAAAAACAGGTCTACAGGAGTCTATAGGGGTCACCAAAACCTGGACTTCATTGTGATACAAAAGCTGTCACACACAAGAATGAAATTAATTTTCTGCTTCAGAATGACCAGGGCAATAATTACACCGGTTTCAACAAAATCTGAGCACTGGATTTTTTTTTTGCCCCAGAATGACTGAACCTACAGGGCTGTAGCCGAGTAGTACATAAAGGTCGGAACCTATACAATATATACCTTTTTATTCATATAATGAGACAAATACATTGGTGTGACATTTAAACACAATTTTGAACTGATTTCAAATTACCCCTGTACTAAGTTACCCCCTTATTTTACAATAAGTTCCCCATCCACAATGTTCCCAGAGGTTGGACACCCAATAATTATGATTCAGCACCCTTCCAACTAACATAAAAAAACATCTTCCAAACATTCTTTCCCAAACTTCTAGAATGTGGGATTCTCGGTCGTTCATAACCCTACTAATTACTATTAATTAATGCCTCATAAGGTAGGTATAAGCAATAATCCCAAGATCAATTAATTTCATTTTTTTAATAGTAAAAAATATCTTGATTTTTTCACTTCCGTAGTGCCCAGGGGGGGGGGGGGGCGGGGGGCTAGGGGACCCCAACCTAATTATGACGCAGTGGACGGATTTTATTTTTTTTAGTATCAGGAGAAGCGTATTCATAAATCAGACAAAATTAGCAAAAAACTCCTTGATTGAAAATGTGATTGGCGTAACGAGAAATCGAACAAAAAAAAATCAAATGTTGGCTATATGGAACCCCCCCTTAAAGCAATTAAGTGGGTTAAAGGGGCATTCGTAATCCACAGCCTCGTCCCCCGACTTACCTAAAAAAGATGAGATGTTTCTATCATTTGAATCGTAACATTGTATCCTCCTGTGTTTTTGCAAAATTACGTGCAAATTCGGCAGTGTCTAAAGAAAATTACGGGCAAGTTTGTCTTTAATGTCCGTAAATGGACATAATTATAAGCACAGTGGCCTATGGGGACCCGTGGGGAAACAAGCAATTGCCTCATAACACAAAACCCAAAGTGATCAGCTAAAAAGTTGTGAATAAGCTTTTCTCAAGAGAGATCTATGGGAACAATGAATAAAACAGAAGGTGGCTGCTGGAATTCGAAATGCACCTTTAAAATTCATGTCCATTTGTTGTATTCAGTTTTGATCGATTTTTAATCTGTTTTTCTGGAACCTCATAGACATGTATTGGTAAACAATAAATTACTTTTGCAATTTGTTTAATACACGTCGAATGCATAAAAATGATAGATTGTCTGGAGTGTTGCTACAGATAATGAGAATTGTGCATGTTAGATCCGCGTCATATAGGCGAACAATTGCGAAGAAAGCTACTTGGTTTCCATATTTACAAAAGGGGTTTTGTCGTACTGTCTTTATAGTCAAATGTGTACAAACCTACCCACACAGTACATGTATACATAATTTGTTCCGCTTTTCACGACCAGGCCTGAAACCATTACGTAATTGAAAGGCAAGTGATATATACCGAAATATATTCTTTACAATTATATTGAGAGCACACGTCACATGTGTCAGTTAGTACACAACTACTTTACGATTTAACAGCAGCGACGAAAAATGTAATACTTTCTTCGAAAAATGCCATGACTTGAGTTAGTCAGAGCGTTACGGACCGGATTCAAGCATGAGTGAAGTACATGAAGACCTAGAAAAAAATGAACCTAGGTTGAGTGTAGCTATAGGATATTCTTAATTCACCGTCAAAATGTACAGGGCAAAAGGGAGGGTGCCTGATGGGGTAGGGCAAGCACAAGGACGACATACGTCACAAATGGCTTGATATAGCGATTGTGGATCAAAGTTGTTCTTGGACCACTTTCACTGTAGTAGCCACTTGCATCGTTGAGTCAGACAATACTAGACGACTCTTCTTTTCACGAGTCTTATCGCCGAATGACTTAGTTCAATTCACGCAGGAGGATGTGTGGAAGAACCAGGTGCAGTCTTCGTTAATAACCTTTTGATCTTGCGCAGACTTAACATACTGCGGGCCTATTATACCGTTTTGGCTACCACAACTCGAGGTGGTAGTATCATCATCGTCACGTATGTCAATTTTGTCAATAAAGCCCACATCATTCCGAACAAAGCTATTGTGCTCTTGTCCCGAGGTTATGGTGTTCTGTCCATGCGATTTCTGTTGTTGGCTCCGTGTTTCAGACGAACTTTGAGTTGCGATGGAGGTTTTAGTGATGTTTGTGCTTTTTTGAGATGTCAAGGTAGATTGGCTCTGATCTTGGTTATCACCAAATCCAATTCGTTTCCAAAACCGGAGGCGTTTTCTCAAATTAATCAGATTGAGTGTGCCCAGAGAAGTTATGATTACAATCGGGACAAAAGACAAGGCAAGCGCAGACATGATAGCTGCAGACATCAAACGCGTCAAGGGACATTCACACCTAATGGCAAAGTTTGTCCTGAACGAGCTGGTGTTTCCTTGACGATATTCTTCCAGAGTGAAGCTTCGCCGATCCCCGCGGATGCAGCCAACACCCAGGTTATAGCGATTAGAATCTTCACACGCTTGCGAGTTTGCTTTTTAATATATTCTGGATATTGAAGTGTCAACATTAGATAGCGATCCCAGCTTACGTGTAGAACAAACAAGATACCTGCTGAAATTAGAGATAAAGTCAACGATATGCAGCAGATACAGAATGCCTCACCTAGTGGCCATACCCCATATACACCGACCATTACCTGTAACAAAGGAACAGTGAAAGTGACTATACCAAAGTCAGCACAGGCCAAACTCGCGATGAACAAATCACTTGGCTTTGCTGCCAACTTTGGATCCGTACAAAATGCCACAATGGTTCCGAAGTTTCCAAGAACTCCGGTCAATATCATAAAAGTTCCAAAATGATAAAAGAAACTATTGGTTCCTGGTTGAAACTTTCCGATTGGGTTAGATTAAAATCCAACGCATGGGTTGAAAATTCCGTTGAAATTCCCATTCTTTCTCTGGGTATTTGAAATGCAGCTACGCCGCCGTTTGATTTTCCCCCGCTACTCTGCCCTGAGAGATCCTAGCCTATATATCACTAGTGGAGCTATATTGCTCCAACAAGATTAAGCGTTAATGTCTTGTTTGTTGCAAAATTCGTATGAGATTTTTGCTCTGGACATATACACCCGTAGTAAATAATCACATTATGCTCGACGTGATCAGTATCGAATAAGTTCAATAAAATATGCATTGCACTCAATCAAAATAAAAAGAATATACGACGCCAACAAAATAATAAGTGAAACTCCCATCCATTATAAAACAGGAAAACAAAAATGTAAAATATAAATCCTAATTTGCCAATAATAACGTATTTATCAAGATGCACTTAAGCACTTAATATTTCTGATGTAGAAATTGTCATCATCATTAATTCTGCTTCTATGCTACCATTACTTTCTTTTACCTTGTATACATGTCACATCATTAATCTGATCTATTCTCTACATCCAGAAATGTAAAGTGTTCAATATTGTTAAATTATCTACTTTTATATATAAGTGCTATATCTGCTTCCATGCTCACCATCTCCTCCTTTTATATTTTCTATATGTCACACTATTGATCTGGTTTTGTATAGCCTGAGTTGCATATGATATCAAGTAAGAACACTCATTATTTCTGACGTTTAAATTGTCAACATATTACTTCTGCTTTTTTACTAACACCCCTTCTTTTTTCTTCTACCTGTTAAAACCTTGATTCGTTTCTTTTCAGCCTGAAAATTGCATCTCTTAAATGTTTCGCTCATAGAGTTAACGACCAAGATCCACACCTGGCAGCACAAAAAAGTATCCGGCATTTTTTGCGTATCAGTATTGTGTCAAGGTCAGACCATTTTGAAAGTTTTCAGAAATATACATTTTGTTGCCTAGGTCTTCTTGCTCTTTCATTACACCTCGCTTGTAAAAATAACTTCGTGCAAAATGGCTGAGATAGAGCGGCCCCGAAAGCGCAAACTCCCCCAAACCAAAAATTGCAGTTTTTTGGATTTTTCAAGGTCCACTGTGTGGTACAGACGCAATAATACTGTGTATTGATTTTACACAAATATGTTTTTTCCGACTGAAGGAGCGAGAAATCCCACTTGCCTATTGATTGTGGACATGTTTCGTGTGCCAGTACAACTGCAATGCCCATTGAAAATCTTAAATCTGCAACTTTTGGTTTGGGGTTTGCGTCTTTCGGGCGTTCTACCTCTCTGCACTTTCGGCACACTTTTTTACAAGCCAGGTATAAATGAAAGAGCAAGACCGAGGACAATAAAATTGTAGATTTCGAGAAACTTTCAAAATGGTCCGTGACGTTTGACACATACTGATCGAAAACCATGCACAGATACTTTTTGTGCCAGGTTATAATACAAAAAAGTTCAAACCATACCGTTTAGATTTTTTTTTTTACTTTTTATTACTCTTTAATTTTTTTAATCTGTCTCTGTAATAGAAGCCCATTCTGATGCACAACTATCCTGCTTTATCTCAGAAAATGTATACAATATCTGGCAATCCGCGGCGTTCGATACGCAACATTCTTTCGCTCTTAAAAATAATAAAGTTTTTGCTGAAATTGGCAGATCAACGTTATTTTATCTTGTACAAACACACTGGCTGGCCCAGGCATGGTTTTGTGACAAAAGTATGGCTGATTAATGTTTCTAAAGGGGGTAGCAAAACGCCAGCAAAAGACCTTAGATACTTGTTCAGCAAAGATCAATGCAGTAGGGGAACATACATCCACAGCGACTACATTACTCAGTAATGGCAATGAAAAACGGAGTCCCAAAATAAAATCGGGTATAGTAGCTGCTAAAACCTAAAAACACAATACTATAATTGATTCACGCTGATGGGGCAGGCGGGATAAAGTTTTTGGAACTGTCAAATGCATGGATAGGGCCGTGACTTGCGCCGCTTAATCCGATTGCAAATTGAATCAGCCTGTATACCTATAGACCGACTGAACACCAACATAAATAAAAAAAACGACAGGCCCAATCGTCTGTTTCAAATCGTGGTGGACATGTTTGACGCCATTCAATGGCATTTAAATTTCACCTGCGGCCACAGAGCTTACACTAATAGGTAAAAGTCGATTCCAAACTCATATGCCCGTCCCGCTATATAGTTTTTGGGCTGCGACAATTGTATGGAATATAGGGTTAATCACTTCAGGTGTAATCGGTAGTATAATAAGCCGATCACAATAGGTTTTGACTCCAAGTCCAAGCAAAAATTACGCCTGAGCACAAAAAAGTAATGTTTGTCGTTCATTTGCAAAATTTTCATGAAAATAAAACCAATGATGCATAGGCCTATAGTATATCGTTTATTATGAGTTGAATTTCACTTACATTCAGTCCCTCATCGTCTGAATTCCGATTCACTGCACTGTCCTCCGTAAACTTGATTAGGATCTGATTTATATATGTCAATATCAACAATATTCTTCTTGCTGTCCCAGTAGGAGTCTTCTATCCCAATTTGCATTTTCCCATCTATTTCGGTGACTTTTTGTAAAGCTTCCTCGAACAGTTTTTGACAGATTTTAGTTTAAAGCTCCTTGTTTACTTTGGCAACATAAGCTTTTTTTGTGACCAATAGTTCCTGACTGGTTTAAGATCCGGTGCTAAGGGAGGATACGAACTGTTTCATATCCATATCTTTGGCCAATGCATCTATTCTGTACTTGTTGTAGTTGGCGTATGTAATTTGAATGAGATTGTTAAGATCCCTTTGTTCTTTGCATTTTTCAAATGCACCTGCATAACGCAAGTGAAAATATTGATGGCCTGCCCTTCTCTAAATCCCCATCTGGCCGGCAGTGATCATTATGGTAATCTCATTTAATCCGCTAAGACGATTTTCAAATCAATGATGTGTTGTTAGCTTATGTATTGTCCTCATACATCAAAGCCTATACCTCCACGCAAATGGTACGGGGGACATATGAGGTTGGACCGGAGGGTTGGATCATGGCCCTAGTAGAGAGAAGGGACGAACAACGCGCTAAAACCACCCCATTCATCTCGACAAAGCCAGGCCATTCGATGGGTGTATTCATGGTGCGTATCCGAGCAACCGTTTGTGATCTATCTCGTCCGGCGGCATCACATACTGTCTATCATCTCATATTTTGACATTTTGAGAAATTCGGTATTGTTTAATATACGTTGAACTATTATAATTACAGAGTTTTCACATTGACCTAACCTAATTAATGAAAATTAAATTGAGCACATTTGGATCTATGGGCATTAATGATTCAAATTAAATTTGTCACATACAGCGCTATCTGACAGAGACACTATGTGATGCACTAAAATAACGTACATGTCATAGTTTAACACGCGATGATACTTCATACCGAGCTATCTGTGGTCTATCTACGTAAACGAAATCGATAAGAGACATATTCTTCAATCACATACCGATCTATTCAATCGCGTCCATCAGCGCTATCTGACATAGATCACTATGTGAGGCACTGAACTCAATTTCGCCTATTTTTTATAATACGGTGATGAATACGTCACATACTGGTCGATATGTGTTCCGATATCAGACAACACCGTTGGGAAAAACAAAAAAAAAAATCTCCATCACTCTGTCTATAAGTTTACGTCTATTAACAGTGTTTGCGAGATAAACAGCATTTATTTTTCACTGAAATTAAAACGCCTTAAGTGTTTCTTTGATGATTATTTGATTTTGCAAATTTGGTATGTTTCGAGCGTATTGCGAAGGAAAGATTTTCAATTGCCTTTTCTAAACACGTATTTTGTGAGAATTCACTAGTGAGGTATCCGACGATATCGCTTTGCGCGGTCGATGCAGGACTATGTGGAAAAGCCGTCCACAAAACTTTGTAATTTGACCGGATGTTGTGACCCCTGACTGTTGGGGTTTTTGGAAAGTGCATAGTACCTTCAATTTTCACACTTTTTTGGCAATTTGTTGACACCAAAAGAGGAGATTGTTTCTGAAAATACAGAAAACCCCATAAATCCGGTCTTCCTTTGTGGACTACAACTTTAGAAAATAAGCTTGCATTTTTTTTTTTTTTTTTTAATTTTTTATTTATGTTTAAAATAATTGTGAAATAAAGAAAATGTGCCGATCCACTTCCGACTCTGATAAACGTGTTATGGAAAGTTCATGTACCTTGTCCAATGTATAACTTCTGAACTGGTGCCCAAACGCGCCCAACACGTGTAAATTAACATCGAAAACCCACAAAATTGTAATATTTTAACTTCCGGTAATTTGAATTTGTTTTTACCCGCTGTGGCTGTTTGATACCGATACCGGATGTCGAAAAACTGCTTTCAATGTCAGTTTAGCTGAAATATAATGTATAATCATACTTTGTACCTAATTATCGCTTATTTTTGTGATAAATTCGCATGTTTTAGCATTCTCGTTTGCAGGTTATAGTTTCCTACTTTTTTTGCAGGTGATAGTTTTCCTAGACAATCACCAGTAACTGGTGTAAAAATCTCCAAAATTTTTTTGAAAAATTGGGTTGCGCCTCTTCAAAACAATATGCTAATATGCTTTAGTAACCTTCCCGTCTCCGGAGGGGGGGGGGGGGGGGGGGGGGGTTGTTACCGCTCTCTGCTATTCTTTTTCGCCCAAACCAAAACCCGGTGTCCAATGAGTTAATGTAATTACCAATGAATTTTATGCGCGTCATTTTGTTCAAATTACAATTATATTTAATGATTTTAGCTTCTAAATGGCAAATTTTTTAGCCCGCTTCGCGCGCACATGTGCTAGTAATGGATCTTTTCAGCAAACCCCATTTCATCCATAAATTTTCATCAACCCCATCCCCCCAATGTCAAAAAGAAATCACAGACATTTGATTTTAGTTGCAATAGATAGCAGGTCTTCCTCTTTCCTTTGATTCCAAAATGAGTACCAACATACTAACATGTCATAATGACGTCATAATGTCTCTACATGATGGAGAATGTTTAAGTGTTACAATATTATTTTTGAGCCAGTAAATTTGCAAAATATCAATGTTTCTCCCTATATGCAATATTTATTACCTTATGACGTCATAGTGACGTCGTCGTTAGTTTCTACATATTTTGATACCAATGGAAAGAGTAAAGTTAATAAATTCTAAGCTATACTGTAGGTACCAAATTTATAGGAATTGGATGTTCAATAAAGAATATTCAAGCGAAGGCCAGTCAGCCCTCCTGCTGAGAGGGTCGTTCGTTCGTGCGTGCAAGTCCAAAATCACAGTGGAAGATCCGTCCCCAACCAGCCGACAGCCCCATCATCCAGGCCGACCAGGCCCGGAACTCTCCCCGGGGACCCGCAGACCCCACAGTCATCCATGACGTGGCCAATGGCCTGTGGCCCTCCACAACCGCAGCCCGGCGAAAGCCCCCTGTACGACCAACGCAAGCCCCGAGTCTGTTGAGGTTGACCCACGCCCTCCCATCAAGGCCACAGCCCCCGGGCCTGCCAGATGGGCTGCCCACAAACCGCCCTAGGCCCAAAGTAGAGGATGACCATCGCTCACACCATCCGCCACCGATCCATGATGACCGACAGGGACACCGCGACCGCAGCGCCATGGATTGGGCAGCAAAGCGACTCCACGGAACTCCCCGATCCCCAAAGGGTGCCGGCGGGGGACCAGGCCACCAGGCCCATTACACCTCTTGGCGAGCCCGATCGTCCGAAGGCCCCTCCCAAGGCCCGCAGGAGCCACACCAGACAGAATTGGAAGACACCCCACAGTCGTCGCCAAAAGGCAACCACCAACAAGTCCTACTGCATCACACAGAACGACATCAATCCTGTGTGAATGAACACCGCGACTCCACACCGGTGCAGCGTATTCAGCAGTGGAGTATGCCAATGCAACAGTTGATGCATGCAAGGTGTCAAAAGGCGCACCCCACCCAGTCCCCGCGAGCCCCCCGAGGAGGCCGACACGAGACTGCGTCCCGGCAGCGACTGCCCCGGTGTGTTGACCGAAAGTAAGGCTGCGATCCACCGTGACGCCAAGGCACCTCGGCGTTGGGCCACGTGACAGCCCCTCTCCATCCAGAGTGAAGCTAAGTTCTCTTTCTGCGCATCGACCCGCAAGGTGGAAAACAGAGCCGACGAATCGCCACCGGTGGAAGAACCGGCCCACAACGACCAAGCCCCCCTGCAACACTGCCTCTAAGGACCCAAAGGAATCAGCAGCCACTCCAAGCGCCGCGCCGTCCACGCAGGAGCACCGAGAACAATCCCCCCGGCACACCCGAGACGCAGACGCAAAAAAAAAAAAAAAAAAAACCGTGACCGCGATCAATAGCAAAACCGGCATCTTCGACCGCGGCACTTTGACCGCGCCGACCGCAACTCACCTAACCATAGACACCTATCTCAACAATAATCCACACATACAACCGATTCTAACACCAACAGACCCACAAAACAATACCCTTCACGCACATATATCTTTACACACATCCACTCTAAAAACACACAGAATCTATGCGAAAAAAATACCCTTCACACCCAAACTTCACATACAATACAACATATAGCTATCTCTCCAAACACAATCACATTATACACAAAATAGCACCAACAGAATACCCTTCACGCCCTAAAGACAAGATATCCAACTCAATGAGTACCACGAAAAACCCTTCGCACAAACTCCTTTACATACACAAACTCAAAGCAACAAACTAACAACTGTCACCCCTGCGAAGGGTATTCAGGAATTACTCCACCGAAAGTAAGGCTGCGATCCACCGTGACGCCAAGGCACCTCAGCGTTGGGCCACGTGACAGCCCCTCTCCATCCAGAGTGAAGCTAAGTTCTCTTTCTGCGCATCGACCCGCAAGGTGGAAAACAGAGCCGACGAATCGCCACCGGTGGAAGAACCGGCCCACAACGACCAAGCCCCCCTGCAACACTGCCTCTAAGGACCCAAAGGAATTCAGCAGCCACTCAAAGCGCCGCGCCCCGTCGCGGAAGGAGCAACCGCGAAACAACCCACCCCGGCACATCCGAACGGCAGACGCCGAAGAAGAGACGGCGCCCAGGACAGAACCTTGCGGGATACCATTCCGAAGCCTGCGCTTACTACTGCGCCGCCCACCCGATGCCCCCAGGACGAAATACCCGCCCTGGATGAGCAGCAAACGAACTCCACAAGGCTGACACCAGGGAAGACCTTCGGCAGCCCAGAGGCCAGGAGACCCCGATGCCAGACCGCCCGCATGTGCACGCAGCTAGGTCCACGAATGACTGCTCCAAACCTCCGCCTCTCCCGGAAGGTGCCCCGATTGTCACCAACTAGCCCTGCCCATCGATCGCCGCTGATCCACCTCTTCTAAATCCAGTCTGGGCGCGGGGCAAATCCGCCTCCACCGCACCACCGATCACGCCGAGTATCAGTCGCCCAAGCAGCCCAAATATGTGAAGAAAAAGCGAGCGGGTCGCACCCCCGGGCTCATCCGATGGCCTCCCGGGCTCCAGACGCAATGACCCCCCGAAATCCCCCATCCGGATGGGAAACAGACGACGCCCCCAGAAAGCAGAAAGGAAAAGCCGGAGCCACCGCACCCAGCCCGGGCCCGCCAAACTCCTCAAGAAACTTGCATGGAGCCCCGCCACCACCAGGAGCTCCCCCATTCCCGAGAACCCCAGCTGCCTCGGCGATAACACCGCAGGTGCACGGTCGGGACCTGGGGCCCGACGGCGGATGAGGCCAGTAGTAATAGAAGCCGACTCAATCTCAGCTTCACAGCACGAGAGCGGGCCCCCTCCGCGGAGTGCGCCCCGCCACCCTCCCCGATGACAGCACTGAAGTGACGGAGCGGCAGAGACCAGGACACCGCACAGCGGACAGCCACGCCCGGCTAGAGCCCGCCGTGGAGCCCCAGGCCCATAGGACCGAGTGGGCAAGTGGATATCGGAAACCTTCCCCCCCCCCCACCCCACCTGGCGCGGCTCACTTGGCCAAGCAGATCCAGAAGCCGGTTGCCCACCGCCACTCCCCCAGCCATAGCAGCTGGCCTACAACACACCCCGTACAACCCGTCGCATTCCCCGTCCACAGGGGGCGCAGGGACCCCCCGCCTCACGGAAGGAAATGTCCAGCTGCCCGGCGAGCATTGGAGCAGAAGACGAAAATGCATCGGCCGATGTCAGCGAAGCCGATGTCCGGGCAGCGACGGGATGACAGTCCGCCGGTGAGTTGCCGGAACTCGGACCAGCCGGCTCTCCCGAAAGTTCCAAACTCCCCTCTGCGAGGCCGGAGACCGTGACCCCGACGTCACCGGCGACCAGGACAGGGCAACGACCCGATCCAGGAAATCGGGAGGACCGCCCCGGATTAGCGGGACCGGGCCGCCGCCGGGACCGCCGACAGGCCGGACAGGCCACGTCCCTATGACCGCCCCCGAATAGAAAGCATGTGATCCCTACACCAAACAGCAGTGGAGGTCATCCCGGCCCTCAACCAAAAACAAAAGAGCCCGCCACGCACATTCCCCGTCAATGCTGGGCATCCCCATTGCTGTATTTCCACAGCCGAAATCCCCGCAGACGAAGGAAGGAGCTCAGGCCCTGAACCCCGGAAGGGAGCCAGTCCGCCCCACAGGCGGTGGCCCACAGATGCTGGCGAAGTGGGCTCCCACTGCCTCAAATGTCATCCACCGGACCGGCGAATTCACCGAAGACCGCATGGCCGATCTCACCCGCATGCCCTGCTCCACATAGGAAGCGATAGGAAGCTGAGAGGGTGATTATCGCATTATCGGTAAATGGGGATTTAATAACAAAAGGCGGCAACGTGATAGGGTCTTTGAAACTAGTGTGTTGTTGGTCATTCCCTCTATTACGTCCACGGTTGGATCGACTATAATTTTGTTGTTGCCAAAAATACAAATTTATTTTTTGGCCTTTTTGGACCAAAAAAGATGATTTTTGGCCAAAATATGATTTTTGAGATTTTGATGTATTTGATATCTTCAAAACAAGCTTTATAAAAAAATTACCACTTATCAGTAATTTGGACTATATTTACGTCTTAAATAACAAATTAAAGATAATTAAAATAAAGAAAATAAAAGCATTCCAGGGTATTTAAGGTCATTTTTCTCAAAATATTGTTTATTTGAACTTATGATGCACATAACATGTTTTAAAGTCAGCACAAAAGCATCAAAAAACACATTAACACAGTTCTGTTTGACCTAAAGTGTGAATGCTTTTACTTTTAAGTAGAAATTACAGTAGTGTTAACTTTAAAGGGGCAATCTAGGATATGTTACAATGATTGCTGTATCATCGGATGAACATTCACATAGTGATTTTGGCCCGAAAATTGGATTTTCTGATTTCACTGTATTTGTTAACTAGAAGACATGTATTTTTAGATGAAAATCAGTTTTAAGCAATATGGCCATATTTTAGTCATAATTAACAAATTAATGTAGTAAAAACAAAGGAAATGAAAGCTTTCCAGAGCATTTAAGGTCATTTTTCTCAACAAAACGAATATTTGAACCAATGATTTACAAGAAATGTTTAAGTAAGCACAAAAACCATCAAAACATGTTAAAACTGTTTGGACTGACCTAAAATATAATGCTGTCACTTTTTAATTAGAAATAAAGCTACTGCATAGTTTTCCCATGTACGGAAACCCATATTGGACCCTCAACAGCATTATTTGATTTTGCTAAATCCGTTGCATTCACTGACCCTCATCTTTCATTCTCACGACGGACGCGTCAAAGAGCGGGTAGGAGACATTCGCCTCTAAGGGACTTGGACAAGGAAGCTGGCCAAGCATCACATCAACACGTTGGAGCTGTGTGCAGTTCATCTGGCGCTGAGACAGACTCTCCATCTAGTCAAGGGAAGTCACGTCCTAGTCCAGTGCGACAACATGTCGGTCGGCTCCCACATAAACAAGCAGGGAGGAACCAGGAGTCGCACCCTTTGGCTACAGACAGTCAAAGTCCTGGAGTGGTGTCTCCTTCATCGGATCACCCTGACAGCCGTTCACCTTCCTGGGGAAAACAACACCCTGGCAGATGCCCTATCAAGGAAGATATCCGGAAAGTCGGGGCCATTGAGAGTCCGGGGTCGTCGGTGGAGTGGTACCTCAACCCCAAGATATGCAGAATATATTTTTCAACAGGCTGGAACACCCCCACGTGGACCTGTTCGCAAAACCGCCTCAACGCCCAGCTCCCGACATACTGCTCGTGGGCCAGTGACCCAGCGGCCCTTCACCAGGATGCCATGACAATGGAGTGGGACGGAGTCACCGTATACGCCTTCCCTCCGATCGCCCTAGTTCCTCGAGTTCTTCTCAAGTTCACCAGGACAAGCAACTGCCGCATGATTCTGGTGTGCCCGAATTGGCCTCGACAACCGTGGTTTCCATGACTCCTGTCGCTGCTGTACGCCAACCCGTTGACTCTTCCAATGAGGAAGGACCTGATCAAGACTCCGAGGGTCTCCTTCCGATGGAGACTCTGAAGGTGATCAACCTGACTGCATGGCCAATTTCATCCAGTCATACAGAGCAGCAGGCCTTTCGCTCCAAGCTGCCCGTCTTGCGGGAGAGGCAAGGAGACCTACAACAAGGAAGACTTATAATCCTAGACTGGTCAGTAACCGGAACTAGTGTAGGGATCACCAAGTGGACCCTCTGCGAGCAACTCTAAAGGAGGTGGCGGACTTCCTGATGCAGGTGTTCGAAGATCGAGCCAACCCACGCACAGTCAGGAGTTGCCGCACGGTAGTAGGAGTCATTCATCTGGGGTTTGGCGGAGGCATCACCGTATCTAACTCGCCAGCGCTTCATGACCTCTTCAAGGGAATGCTACATCGACCGCCGCCTGAACGCTCTCTGGTACCAGCATGGGACCTGCCAACAGTCCTCCTTATGAGCCTCTTCACCAGGAGTCTCTAGCAGACACCACCAAGAAGACTCTCTTCCTCGTCGCCGCAGCATCAGGCAGGAGAGTATCGGATATCCACGCCCTGTTTATAGCAGAGAATCACCTCACCTTCATAGGGAACGCCGCTCGCCTTCTTCCTCGATCAGGTTACCTAGCCAAGAATCAATCTCTCAGCTTCACTCCACAGCCGATCATCCTTCCAGATCTCGACAAGCTTCAGGTTCCAGCGATGAAGGACCCTGGTGTCCAGTTAGGGCCTTGAAGTTTTACCTCAGCAAGACTCAGCCCTATAGGGGGCTCACGACCAGCTTTTCCTCACAACTCAGAAGCCGTTTCGCCCGGCCTCCAAGACGACATTAGCCAGATGGATCGTGGGAGTCATAAAGGAGAGCCTAGCTAGTACGGAGGTTCGTCTGATGGGGACGCACATATGAGCTCACGACGTAAGATCTCAGGCGACTGCTTGGGCCTCCTACCGGGGAGCTTATATACAAGATGTCATGGACGCCATGGGATGGGCTTGTCCTTCTACATTCCAACAAGTTTATCTCCGAGATGTCTTAGTACGCAGCGGTTCGACGACAGCTAGGATCCTATCATCAGCTTCCTCCTCATCACAGCAAGTCTCCACATCTTCCAGTCGCCAAAGCTCCCAGTAGCACTTTACCCACTGAAGTCGGTAAATGCAACTATTTTATTATTGGTTTGTTCAACCTTCTCCCGGCGAGACCATTATCACCATAGCTCCGCTTGTCTTATGGCCCGAGCACACTGGTATCCGGGTTGACTCTACCAGTTGCAATCTGTGGCATAAGTCAGGCTTGAATGGGAACGTACTTGAATGGGAGATGTAAGTGATTCCCCTCTCCCCGGGGGAGAGTCATGTCACCATAATCTCCGTATACTTACCATTCAAGCCTGACGCTCCCAGGACGGGGCTCACGGTGTTCGCTCTCCCGCCCGTGGAGTCAACCCGGTGGAAAGAGCATACCAAAATGATCCAGAAGTCAATGTTTCTAAATCATCGCCCCGATGCGTGCGCAGTCAGGGGTACGTCGTCCAACTTTCCAGTGGGTATCGTAGGTAAATTACTATACCGAGCGTAGAAAATGAAAAGGTGAGAGCATTGTATTTTAGGTCAGTCAAAACCGTTTTAACATGTTTTAATGATTTTTGTGCTTACTTAAACATTTTTCTAAATCATTAGTTCAAATATACATTATGTTGAGAAAAATGACCTTAAATGCTCTGGAATGTTTTTATTTTCTTTGTTTTTTACTACATTAATTTGTTAATTATGACTTTAGCCCATAACAAATACAGTGAAATCAGAAAATCCAATTTTCGGACCAAAATCACTATGTGAATGTTCATCCGATGATATAGCAATCATTGTAACATATCCTAGATTGCCCCTTTAAAGTTATCACTACTGTAATTTCTACTTAAAAGTAAAAGCATTCACACTTTAGGTCAAACAGAAATGTGTTAATGTGTTTTTGATGCTTTTGTGACGACTTTAAACATGTTATGTGCATCATAAGTTCAAATAAACAATATTTTGAGAAAAATGACCTTAAATACCCTGGAACGCTTTTATTTTCTTTATTTTAATTATCTTTAATTTGTTATTTAAGACGTAAATATAGTCCAAATTACTTAAAAGTGGTAATTTTCTGATAAAGCTTGTTTTGAAGAAATCAAATACATCAAAATCTCAAAAATCATAATATCATAAATTTGTATTTTTGGCAACAACTCTTATGAGAAACTATACCATATGAGCAGTTATCTGACATGGTTGCCAGCTTGTAACCAAAAAATGCCCACATATTTTTTTTCTGAACACATTTATGATACTTGGCTGGCTGTCTGTCAATATTGTGAGTTTGAAAACATATGTTGGAAAAATATATAGAGAGAGCCTAACTGATATCACTTGCATTTTGAAGTACACTGTAAAATTTTCGTTTTTGCTATCCTTTCTTCCATGTGGATATGTCTAACAAATAAATCATAACAATTGCCTGCTTTAAAGGTCCCAGGAAATGCAAATTGAAGTTACAAGGAGGGACCAAAAAGCATTCAATATTTGGGTTGGTGATGACATCATTAGTGAAACTATTGCTTTTTCAGAGAGTAATAGAAAATTACAGGTGACCGGTGTGAATCTATTCATGACACTGATTGAAAATCAATAGTTTGACTAATGATGTCACTGGTATTCTTTTTTCTGGCCCTGTTTATTGGAATGGAATGTCCCGTAAAGATTTGGAGTAGGTTTATCATCTCATTTCCTGGGACCTTTAAGACAAAATATAAGACACGAACTTTGAAACAGGTGTGGCAGGAGATATAGTCCTCCGGGCTCACAGTCCGGGAACATTGGTGAACAATATTCAGTTGACTCTTCACGCAACATTAGTTTCACGCTTTATTCCGTTGTCGTCTATGGAGCCCGGACTATGATACCTGCCGGACTATAATTACTTTCACACCTGTTTTGAGAAATCGAAAAGTCATGTCTGTGTAGGTAAGGCATGCTTTTGTGCCAAGCCAACACGTGAAGTCATGTCTCCGTACAAGTACGATGTCGGTTTTCATGTATTTAGGATACCGTATTATCGTAAGATTTTATAGAGCTTGAAGAGTACACATTTATTTAGGTCCTATTTAGAAATGCTAAGATCATTTCATAATGTAGATTTTCTAGATCGCACTCTAAACTATAAAGGTTTCACACCGGTAACTATACGAGTCCCATTCCTCCTGAAAACGCCATTTTCTCATCAATGGAACATCTCAGACCTTAAAGTTATATTTTGCTTGAAAGATCATATCTCTTACCCGATCAGTCATGAAATTAGTGTAGTTATCCCCAACATTTTCGAGCTACTGGACCGTGAAGACTAGCATCCCAGTGGGCAATCGACGCTGGAACGTCGAAAGACGTCGAGAGTTTTAGAAATGTACACACTATTTATGTCGAAAATGCAAATCGATTTGACGTCTTTCTTAAAACGTCGATTCAATTTGCATTTTCGACGTAAATTTATAAAAACCGTCGACCTGTTTTCGACGTGCCAACGTCGTTTCGACGTCGCTCTAAACGTCTATGCCCGCTGGGATGTACCATGGACCCTGGAGGTGAGGGCACTTTTTCAGTCAGGTTTTCCCTGTAAAAATACGGTTAAAATTGGTATGTCCGTCGGATGCAAATCAAGTATCAACGTCAACTTTTGTTGATATTCCTACAGATTTTATACTTAATGGTTGGTATTCTGAAAGGGAGACTAACTTTAGACCTGGGTTTAAACCAGGGTTAGTTTTTTTTTTCTTACAACATCTCTAAAAGTGTGCTGTAACGGGCGAGAAAATTCCTCATGGATGGACTGTTCTCACCCGTTACATTTAACTTTCACAGTATTTTGAAAGGGTCCCCTCTTGTAGGACTAAAACCTAGGTCTAAAGTTAGTCTCCCTTTCAGAATACCAGCCAATATTTATAGCAACCATGATTTTCAACCCAGATTTCGCCATTTCTCTCAATTTTTAAGGTACACTTAGAAAGCGGTCCACAAAAAAAAAAAAAAAAAAAAAACCGTATTATCGTAAGATTTTATAGAGCTTGAAGAGTACACATTTATTTAGGTCCTATTTAGAAATGCTAAGATCATTTCATAATGTAGATTTTCTAGATCGCACTCTAAACTATAAAGGTTTCACATCGGTAACTATACGAGTCCCATTCCTCCTGAAAACGCCATTTTCTCATCAATGGAACATCTCAGACCTTAAAGTTATATTTTGCTTGAAAGATCATATCTCTTACCCGATCAGTCATGAAATTAGTGTAGTTATCCCCAACATTTTCCAGCTACTGGACCGTGAAGACTAGCATGTACCATGGACCCTGGAGGTGAGGGCACTTTTTCAGTCAGGTTTTCCCTGTAAAAATACGGTTAAAATTGGTATGTCCGTCGGATGCAAATCAAGTATCAACGTCAACTTTTGTTGATATTCCTACAGATTTTATACTTAATGGTTGGTATTCTGAAAGGGAGACTAACTTTAGACCTGGGTTTAAACCAGGGTTAGTTTTTTTTCTTACAACATCTCTAAAAGTGTGCTGTAACGGGCGAGAAAATTCCTCATGGATGGACTGTTCTCACCCGTTACATTTAACTTTCACAGTATTTTGAAAGGAAAAAAAAGGTCCCCTCTTGTAGGACTAAAACCCTGGTTTAAACCTAGGTCTAAAGTTAGTCTCCCTTTCAGAATACCAGCCAATGGTATAGCAACCATGATTTTCAACCCAGATTTCGCCATTTCTCTCAATTTTTAAGGTACACTTAGAAAGCGGTCCACAAAAAAAAAACACCATGCTACAGTGGCGAATTTAGTTATTCTAAACGTCTAGTTATGTTCAAGCTTATTTAAATTAAAATTATGTTAATTCAAAAATGAAAGGTTACTTTGCAGTAGTTTACTGTCAGCAATTTTGCCAACAAACTGCCGTAAAAATCACATTATACTGTAAAAAATCCAATCAAAACACATTATTTGGTGAGTTATTACAGATATTTTAATGTGTAGAGAATATCAAAGCCGTGATAAACATTCTAACTTAGTAGGTCTATCCATAAATGTCAACCATTTTTATGGTGCATTTACGGTTTGGTGTAAAATATATTGCATAAAACTTTGACATTTACAGTTTGTTGTGAAATTATGCAATGAATATTGATAAAAACCTGTAAAAGGCGCAGTATTTGTACGGAATGTTGTTGGTAGAACTGCTGCCAGGATTCTGTACAGTTTACAGTATTTTTTCCCTGGAAAATCTGTGGATTTTATTTTATCATAAAGAATGGGTAATTAAGCAAAAAGTATTCATTTTGGTTTAGTGGTTTTCAAGATTATGGTTCAATGAACAGTGAGTCAGCAAAACAGACTTATCCATGAGTATTTTATGATGGAATAATAAGTACACATCAATTGTTTTCGCAACCGGGCTTTTCAAATCTGAAATCATAGCATGCAGTTGTGCTAAATACCCGTTTTCTGTCTTGTGTCGGGGCGGGCTTTTCAAATCTAAAATCATACTGTAGCGTGCAGTTGTGCGTAAAGCCAGATATCTTTCTTGAACGAGAACTTTGAACATTCACAATAGTAATGGCACCTCAATTTACGCCACAACAACGGCCTTCGCGGTTAAGATTTACTACCAAACTAGTAGCTATGTAGCTGTGCAACGGCAATGGCCAAACAGGTTCCCTGGAGTGAGAGTACCAACCCCGTTAAAAATACAGGATTCCTAAAACTGCAAGTTTTGTGTTGAATATATGTAATTTGGGTCTCTAGAGTAGATATCAACCATACAGAAAATTTGATGCTAAAGCGCAAGGCTCATATGAATTTCCGTCTTTTTGCCCATTTTTTGCGGTGTTTTGAAACAATATTTTGCCCCTAATTGCCAACCCAATAACACATTTCATTTTTAGTGCTGGTGGGATTGCATTAGGACCCTTCACATGTGGATAAATTGTACACAAATTCCCTCGGGAAAGGTTTCTTGGGCGCTAACGGTAGTGAAAAACCCCTGGTCACTTGCAGCAAGGGAAAACTACTCATAATTACCGATTTGGGTTACTAAGGGACGCCGCAAATTACCACGAACGGGCGAGGGATTTTGCAGTTTTTGACTTGAAAAAAGGGGAATCCAACAAAGGACAAAAACAATGGACGGAAATAAAAGTACATCATTTGTCGTAAAAAAAATTTACGGGTCCTAGAATCTTCCTTTTCCCCTTAAGTTGTTGTTGGTGTTAACCTTTACAAACTACACATTGAAAACGTGCCACTTTTTCATGGGGTAAAGTGAGTTCACTCAAAATATGTCAGTGTACTAAGCCAATTTCCAGATGTATTGTTAGATTTGTTATCCTGCAGATGAGAAGCCGTGCATGAACAAAATAAATTGACCTGTTGTCTAAAGTTGAAATAAAATACTTTTTACACTTTTATGGAGTAATTCTACAGTGTATGATATCTAGGGGGTATATCGCCACACAATTGTGATCAGTTCTTCCGAACATATCAGCATGAATTGAGTCCACAAAGTGGCACCTACCCCCTTCTCTTCTCAACCCTCCCCATGTGTTTTCCACGACCTGTGTCCTTGGTGCAAAGGAAAGCGGGTATTTGAACAGTAGATTTAGGGATTTTTCTACATTTTTTCTCACACCAGGTCAGTTTTTACCGCTAACACCTTTTGGGCGATTTCATGCACCGAACTGGTTCAATATAGTACTGTTTTAAATGTCAATCAGTCACTAATATCAGGTATGGCCACCCCTGGCACGAAACAGGCCTTCAAGACGTGGCGGCATAATGTCCACAAAGTTGTCTGATGTAAATGGCCAGAGAGTCCCGCTAATCGGTCAGAGTCTGAGCTAACTCGATAGAGTTTTAGGAAGATGTCCATGTCATTGATGGCTCGGTTTAAGGCCCATCCCAGGGCATGCTCGATAGGGTTATATCAGGGGAGCAAGCAGGCCATGGTATCGCCTCAGAAATTATCTCACTTCAGCGGCCCTTTGCGGCGTGGCGTAGTCGTCTTGCAAGCGAAAAATCGTTTGCATAAATCCTCTTGCAACGTGGCGGAAGCTGGTTTTTCCAGAATGTCCAAGTATACGACGGCGTTCATATTTCCATCTGTACCTACCAGAGACGTTTTTTCCTCATATGAATAGGGCACATACCATCACTGAGCCCCCACCACCTTGAGTCGATTCGATTCCTGAATACAGTCGTCTCGGAGGTACTCACCATGTAATCGACGCAACCCGCATCTTCCATCGTGATGGGCAAGGAGTAGCTACTATCGTCCATAAGACAACATGTCGCCAGTGTCCGAGCGGTAATCTCCGATGCTCCCTATCCCTATCCCAGCGAAGTCGACCAACTCTGTGGTGAACGGTAAAGCGTGGCATTCGACTGCTCGGTACCATGTTGAAGCAATCTCCGATTTACAGTTTGGCGAGAAACGTTGATTCCATAGTGTATTCTCCACAACGACGAAGACGGCTCGTGGTCATGTGTCCGGGCCTCTACGGCACAGATTAAGGGTCGGCGATTCATCTGTCGGTAGTCTAAAACGAAAATCGAACTCGTCGTCTGACAGTAGTGATACTGAAAGTTTGTACTGACATTTATATCAATCTCTCAAATAGTGATTTCACAAATAGTGATATTTGATTTTGCACTGAAATGTATGAGGGTTCTTAAACAAACATGAATAAATATATCAGGCTACTGCGAAAAAGCGTATTCAAACGTAATACTGAATCTCCCTGGTCCAATGAAAATTCGTGCCAGCCAGGAAAAAACGTGTCAGCTTGAAGCGAAGTGACGGAACCCAATGAAAAAAATTGAGATTTACAGGGACTGGAATGCAAAAATCATAGAACTCTAGTGAAAATGTAATAACAAGTGCAAACATTATATTACTGATCTCAAACAATGAAAGTGCTGTTGATCAAAAGAACCTATTTTAATGTATGATAAACTTCTCTACAAATCTAAACTATCTGTATCTTTCCATTTCAGTCTCTGAAGAGTCACTGGCCACTCAAATTTGGTTTTTATTCATCAAAAGATTGAATCTATTCGGAAAACATTCAACTTTACGTTACTTATCAAGCATTTTATGGTGATTCATCAAATTCATCATTGCATGTTCCCAAATTAACTTCTTTGATCCTACTTAGATGTCGTTTGAAGAAGGGATCAAAAAGAATCATTATAGAATCACCATCAAAATCACGTGAACTTAATCCCCTGCCAACAATCATGATCAAAGATAATATTGATTTCTTTGCTCCAGTAATAATCACATACATTGTAACAAGTCTCTGCTGTCGGGGATTCTTCCACAAAGCCAGAAAAATAACACATGTTCGTTCGCTTCATTACGGAAGCTACTTGTATTAACAGAAATCCTCAAAAACATCGACCAATTTCAAATTTAAAGTGTCTTGGTATAGATAATTAAAGAATTGTGTCAAAGAGGATTTCAGATCATCAATATCTTTTGCTTATCTGATCCATACCAATCAGCATATAAACAATACCATGGAACAGAAACAGCTCCTCTGAGAGTCAATAATGATATTCTTACTGCTTTCGACAATGGCAAAAGCACGCCCGGAATGCCAGGGACTAAGAAAAAAAACATATAAAAAAAAAAAATGTGCTGCATTTTGACACTGTTGGTTCAAATTACTCATCTCTCGACTCGTGATTATCTGGTATTCCGGATCAAGCACTTGAACTGGTTGCAAACCTACCTTTCAAACAGACCACAATATGTTCGCATTGGCACTGCTACCTCACATCCCATTGTACTTGATTACTTCTGTTCCGCAAGGCTCCGCCTTGGGCCACAGTGGTTACTGGTCTACACATACCTGGTCGTGATATCATAATTGAGTCATGATTTGAATTATCGATGTTTGTGCTGATGACATGCAGCTTTATTGTCATTTAACTGTCTCAGCACCACGCAAATCTGCCCCATAAATTACTCTTAAAAGTGCATTAATGAAATCCGTCAATGGATGAAATCAAAACTTCTTAAAGCGCGAATGTAAAAACAGAATTTTTACTATGTGGTTCCCGGGAAAAAATTCCCAAGATAAACACGAACATATTTAAAATTGGTGACTCCGACTACATTTTCATTCTCCCAAGCTCGGAATCTTGGTGCAAAGTTTGACTCTTTCTATGACCATGAAACCGCACAAATCGAATGTCCATCCGTTCTTCAGCAATTCATCTTCGTATATAAACGGATTCGCAAACACCTTAGCATGGTGTATCGTGAGCAGATCATTAATTTGTTACCTCTCATCTTGATAACAACAACGTCTTTATGAATCCTGCTAATCAAACTCCGAACGTTCCAGAAAATTCAAACACTGCTGCTCGCATTCTCGCAAATAACTGTAAAACGGGACTCGAAACGTGCATATACTAAAACCCTCATTTTCAAATGAGTTAAATAAATATGAAAAAGTAAAATTTTGTTATTTTAATAAACATTTTTGACAGTGTATATCTCGAATATTAGACGTATAAGCGCTATATTCTGAAACAAATAGTCCCACTTAGAGATTCACAATTAACTAATCTTAACCTTAGCGTTTATTAGATCATTTAAAGACCATCAGTGATTCATTCCAACAGTCGAAATAATTTAAAAATTTGCAGAATAGCTCAAAAATGAAGGATAAGGTCTGCAGAATTCTCATAATACGGAAACTTGAACATTTTTTGTAACGGAAAAAAGCACAGTGCAACGAAAACACAGAACATTCATCTATTGTTCACTACGTAATCAATAAATTCAATATGGCCCCTAATACAAAAAAGTGTCTGGTCGTGATCTACTTTCGACTGCAGTTTGATAATTTGGTATATATCCTGGTGTTTTAACAGTCAAGAAATTAAAACCATAAGAAAATTTTTTTTCAAAAATGTGATTATACATTTCCTTCTTTATAGCATCCAAGATGGCTTCCAATACTTAACAGGCTATAATTTGATAAATGTATCCAACCTAGTGCTGCAATATTTGTGTGTATATCCCGTAAGTCAATCAGATCAGTTTACATACAATGAGTAATCGAGTAACGAATATATGTAAGATGCCATCAAGATGGGTATCCAATATGCTGGAAATAGCACTTACAAAGCTTCGAAAAATTAATAGTCTAGACATATGTGCGCTGGTTTTGTTGGTTTAGGCATACAGTGGCATCCATTATTGGATTATTTGATGAATAACTAACTCAATGACACTTGAGATAGCCTGATTGGGATTTTTGGAGTGATAATCCAATTAAAGCCCTTTTTAGCATACAGCGTGAATGAATTAATGACCTTTAATGATTGACATTTACCGCCATATTGGATGATGCCCATCTAGGATGCCATCTTCCATATATCAATCATTTTGAGTATGTTATGATATTTAAACTGCACGAATGAGGTATAGGTGATATACAACAACATCAAGCTCTCGGCTAGTATGCAGTAATTCCATTTTGCCATTTGGGAGGACATTCTTGAATGGTTTTATGTCTAGACGACATGATGGGTATCCAATATGCCTGGAAATGGCACTTACAAGCTTCGAAAATGTGAATAGTCTAGATATGAATGGTGTATGATTTGATCGATTATCAAATTATGAAGTATTGTAATGGTTCAATTAACATACGATTGCTAAAGTATTAGTATATATACCAAGTAACCTATCTACGGTCAAAAGTAGCCTGAGATAAATATTCAGATGCTGGTGTATTGGCGGCCATATTGAATCTCCTAAGGGGTGATTAATGAATCATAATTTAATTGGTCATAATGGGTGTTTTGACTGGACAGACAAAAATACAAGTTTTAGTAATTAACAGATGAGTCTTTAGCGTTTGGTAGCCATTTTGAATTTGTGCGTTTCTTCAAAAATGCTAAAGGATTTTCGTAATGGGCACCCATCGGATTCAGGAATTTCGCCATGTCGACAGTCAGTAAACTTGACTCTCCATTTAGTTACTTGTTGTAATAAGTCTAATGACTAATATATCCAATTTTGTATTTATTAGGTTGCTGCTGGCATTATCGTAGTGTAGAATATGTTGTGGTACCTGTACTTGTTATTACAGACATGCAAAAATCTTATTTTGGATGTTTTTTTTTTCTGGATTTTGTGATCAGCAAATCACTGATAGTGCTTTAACATCCCTAAAACCATTTTGCACTTTTAAAATTACGGAGAGGGCACCGTTGGAAGTGACGCCTGGATAGCAACACAATACGCCTACGTCCACGGAGCGCCCCCCCTTTTTTTCTTTGGACTAATTCCGCATAAATGTTCAGTTTTGAGGCAATACTCTGATGCTTGGTTTTCGGATAATTATTGCAGAAAATCGACCTATTCGACTATGGAGCATTGGGGAAATGCAAACATGAGAAACATTCGTATGCGCACAGTCCTTTTTAAAATGTTGCTGTTAATAATAGAGTTGTTTAAAAGTTGCTGTTGGTTAAGGTGAAACAGTTGCACTTTCGGTTATAACATGTTAAATAAACAAGGTGTATAAGTTTTACGTTTATGGAATTCACAACGCGTAGTGAGTTTCACTACTCCTTGTTAGGTTCCACGTACAGAACCCGTTGTGAAGGTGGAATGAATTTAAAAGAACTAACTCTCTTCCACAACTCGGCCACATTCAGGAAAAACTCATACATTGAAATGTGAAGAGTTGAACAGGCGATGGCAACCCGAAATTCCCAAAATTTAGACCTCGTCAACATTTTACATTATGTATTTCAGCATAAAAAGCATACCCACGTTTTTGGTAGATGGAATACCCCTGTAACCCTCCGTTGACTTTTTGATTGGGGACGATTTGTATAAATGTTCAGTGTCGCGTGCAAGCTTTTTTTTTACATTTCAAAACAAACGCATTTAGCCGAAGCAGTTTGCTTCCTATCATATATTTTTAAACCAATCATAACGATGTATGTCTTGTTTGTTGGAGAAGGCGGAGGAAGAAGATGACGAAAAAAGAAGAAACGATGAAGATGAAGAAGGAGGAGGACGCAAATGACGGGTCTACAATTAGGCGAAGCCGTGCTGCTCCAGGATAATGTATGTCTTGTACAGGCTGTCCCAAGAAAGTTAATTCCCCATCACTTCCCTAAAAAAAATTGTACTTTCTCTTTCGGAGGGTAAACAACATGGCTGTATGACGCGCAGTGTATTTTGAAGTTGATTTCTTAACTCCCAGACTAAGTTGTAGATACTTTAGTATAACGATGCAATACCTATCCGTGTACACGGGCAAATATTCACCATACCTTAAATCCGACCTCAAGAAATGATCGTTTTATATTCGGAGATTCGATGGCAAAGTGAGTCGAATCGCATACTATCCCCGAAGAAGGTAGTTTCAAGACTTCACTTGATGGCTGCAGAAGAGAACATTATCCTCATGATTAGATACTAAAATAGACTCGAGATTTTTATATTAACTTTTGTGTTTTTTTTTTTTTTTTTCCCGTAATTTTGGTCGGAATGGTTTATGTTCGTCGAGTTGGCTTTGTGTGAATGACTGACCGTTTTGTGTAAGTAAAGACAAGTTATTAATCGTTCATTTTATATCAACTATTATGTCATTAAGCATGTGATTAATAAACATCATGTTATCTTCTTCATCTTTATCCGTAAATGATCTGCTGCAAGGACAAGTACACCTGCTGCTTGAACAGCGCCTAACATGAAGAATCCTCCGTCGTAAATACATGATTTGGTGAATATCCAACCTGAAAAATAGAAGGAAATTACATTTTATTAGTAAAAAGATTTGTAAATGCAGCCGTTGATCTAGTTTGAACGTGTTTGTAACTTGATAAATCAGTAAATAAATTCCTTAGTTCATCAACGTGCACTCATCAGTGTATTATATTAGGTATTAGGTGATTTGGGGTCATACGGATTATATCTAGTCGAGGAGTCTGTATCGGGCGAGGGCGTAGCCCGAACCAAGATTTAAAGAAATCGAGACTTAGATATAGTCCGTGTCACCTCAAAACTCACCTAATAACGATTTTATCATACCCAAGCAGAACAAAATAAGCACAAACATAGGGCCTAAGAAATTAACAAAACAAACAATACAATGGTGATTCACAAAACAAACAATACTTACCGTAAATTAACTCTTGGCCTATTGTTTTAAATGAGTGCAAGGGTGAACGAATTCAGCGACAAGAATCTTTGAAAATAAACAGTTCTAAAAAACAACATTATTGATCTATTTTAAAGTCTTTAGTGTATGTGAGAGCGATTATGCTGAAATCTTGTTCCAAAATCGTTCAAACACTGTAAAAATCACCAATTAGCAGCAGTGATTACGTCAAAAACGAACGCCGAATTTTCGGATTTTGTTGTCATGATGCATGGTCACGCATGCGCAATTCCTAGCTGACATGATACGGACGTTAAGACGCGCTCCGAGGGGGTGATACGAGATATATCTAGTCAGTAAATTGAGGTGATTATCCAATGAAAATCGACGGATCTACATGATGTATGATAACAAAAAATACCCAGAACACACACACGCTCAATACATGTTATTCAATACAAGCACATGAAGTGAGCACTGAACTAAGTCCTTAGTATATGACACTCTGGCTCATATTGTATGAATTAGTCTGATTGGAAACGTTTGTCGTTCGTTTTTTGGCTCATCCTACTGAGAGTGTAGGGCAGTGGTAATTGTTTGCCTCTGCAGCAAAAATAGCCTTTTTCTAGAGTCCCTCTACTCGATGTGCTATAGCAGCCTACTTTTCGAGACTATAAACCAAAGCCTTTTCCCTAATATTCCGTCTTTTGTTTTTCTTTATTTTCCATGATAAATCTTCCGTAACTATCCTGGGAACTGATTGGACAATGAAGAAAACATCAATATTATGTGGGCATTGCGGTCACGGCGAATGTGAAACTGTTGGCTGGCGGCATTGTTTTATACTGCCGGGCGTTCGCATTGTGGTTAAGAAGGGGTTGATTGGCAGATAATGTAAGTTATTCACCGTCGATCCACAACTGCCCTTGCCGCGTAACATTAGCTTTCGGTTTCCAAAAAGTGACGTAACATCTTTCCTCAGCAGTGGCTCATGTATTTAATCAAAAAAAAAATATCAATTGCAACTTCAGTGTGAGTTATATTTTTATTGGATTTTTGGTACTAAAATTTAACCAAATCTTTTGCGTAGTCTGTACCCGCAATGATGCGTTGGTTGAAAAGGAATGGTACAAAAGAGCCCAAAAGAATGAACTAAGTCACTTGTGATAAAGCGAGGTTTTTCAACACTCAGAATTTAACATGTTTAACCCCATCATGCTGTAGACATTGCAAGATATTTTATCCATACGTTTTTGTTTCAGTTTGCACATTTTGAGTTTCTAAGAGATGGTTTATGATGTTTAAAAACTTACCTACAAAAAATCCCGAAAAAGTTCGAAACACGCCATTGATAGCCATCCGCCATCCAATTGCTTGGGCAAAGACTTCTTGGTCTACAACGGATTTCAGAAGAACATCAGATAATGAACTACCGCTACTCATTGCGCACATGTATAAGGAGTTCGTAACTATAATACCCATGAATGTCGAAGTCCACTTGTCCACTGAGAGAGCAATAGCCGCAGCTATTCCCGATAAATAGATTGCACATCGGGCACTAAGAATACCCCTCGACACAAACGGTACGTGCACAAATATCCTATGGAGCTGACAAACCCTGCGACAGCGGCCAGATACGTTGCTTCGTCTGGTGATAATCCTTTGACTAAGCAATGGGGAATAAAATATACAATCCATCCACTAAACGCAAAAATGAAACTTGACAGCAGACAGCTAGAAGCTAAAAGGAGACATTTTTAAACAAGGATAAACCTAAAACATTTGCAAACTTGTTAGTTTCTCCTTTCGTGATAAGGTGGGACTTCTGACTTAATTCTAAAGACTCGGTGCTGTCATCAAGGTCATTGTCTTTCAGCGGAGTATATGAATGTTCGATGTTTTTAGCTGGTTTTGATTCGGAGGTTGACACAGTATCAACTGGTCGAAGCAAACTACCACAAAAAACCAAGTGAAAAACTATTCCACTTAGCAAAAGCAAGGAATTTCGCCATCCATAAGTGTCTAAAAAGACCTGCATAAGAGGAGCAAATACCATGTAGGCTACACCAGAGCTAGCATAAATTATTCCTACGGCTAGCGGGTAGAATTTATCAAAATGTTGTGCCAGAAGAGCCATGCTTGGAATCATCACGAGTGAAAACGCTGCACCTGTTATTTAATAGTTAAGAGAAGAACGTTCATTGTATAAATTGTATAAGAAATGTATGTTAAAAATGATTTTACCTCTTACTTGAATACAATACCTTTGGTAATCAAACACAACATGTCACAGAACAAACAAATAAGCGTAAAACAAGTTCTACTTAAAATAATGCTGTCGCCCGTGCGATATGACACCATAGATACACGGCAGAGGCTAAAAACAGTACCTTTATTCTCATATTCAACCATGACTCAGAACCCAGGATGATATCTGTATCTGTGGACTGGATCATAGGGTGCAATTTGTTGACTTTATTTTTCACACTTTGGCAGTTCACTATGCATGACCTTTAAGTTAGGCGCATGAAAGTCGATTCTGCGTTAATCGTTATCCGCTCGCATTGCTCTTTGGAGACTAGAAATACCCGCGTCAAAAATTCAAGATAGCCAACATAATTGATTGATTCAAAATAACCTCGTTTTCAACAGGTTTAGCAATTGGAAACATATATTTTTTTCGTAAAATATATTTTGATAGCTTTGAAGCAAAACCAAGCTTTTTTTCTGCGGGTCTACATTTAGCGAAAATTTCTTCGGTGCATTATTTCCATTTTGCACACATTTTAGGTCAATAATGAAATCTGATGAAATAATGTGAAAAATGAGAAATGAAAAAGTCCCCTCATCAACCAGGGAAAAAAGAGTGACGATAAACTCGGAATTCATTTTCATGGGCCTTATCAGTTTTCTTTGTAGTAGATGGTGAGTGTGCTTTTGAATCTGATTTACTATATCTAGTACTGCTGGTACTGCTACGAGCATCAGAAAAACTAATAAACAAGTGAGGAAAGAATGTCTTGCATTGCTATTGTCATTGCAAAATTTTGAAGTGTACTTGAGTACAACAGTGCACCCAGTTCTAGTGTACACGGATCACAATCCGTTGACTTTCATCCCCAAGATGAAAAACATAAATCAGAGACTTGTCAGGTGGAGTTAACTCTACAAGAATACAATCTGGACATAAGACATATCAAAGGAAAAGAAAATGGTTCTTGGCAGATGCCTTGTCAGAAGCTACCTAAATTTTGTTCAGAAATTATAGTTTAAACACTTGTAATATAGACTGACGCAGCAATGCAAGAACACATACGAAGTGTAAAATTTGCACTGTGTAAACTGTATGTAAAATTAACCACCAAATGGTTAAAAGGTCTAAAGCCAGATTTTGGAAAATTTTTCATTTCATTCAAATTTTCTTTTTAATAAGGGGGAGAATGTTATATAGCCTCCATTTTTCTGATTAAAGATATTAATTTGATTTTCAATTTTATTTGAGAAAAAAGATTTCTCACGGGAAAAGTACTTTGGTTTATGATAAAAAGAGTCGCATGGATTCCCAATGCTATATGCGCTCACACCTGTTAATTTTACAGATGCACAATAAGTGGAAATGGAGATTCCCCATATGTAAACTTAGAAGCTTAGTCAGACTTGTTTATATGCTTTAAGATCAAAACATATTACATGATCTGGGGATTCCCCATGGGAATTTTAATAAATGTGAAATGATGCAATTCAGATGATGTAATTTTTTGTGAATCTGATTTGACAGTGCTAGGTTATGTTTATGCATGATGAATGATTTAATGACTATTGTTAGAAAGGAGGAATACTAGCTGTGAGAAGTTTAAATACTGAAAGACTCAGGGGCCAGCAGTAGTAACCAGGAAGCTATACAGTATAGTTATAGCTAGTTTTATCTACAATAATTGTAAGATTTTAGTTTTACATATTGCCAGATTTATATAATATTGCATACCGCCTGAGCTTGATAGCTAAGTTTGGAATCAAAAAGGGATTCCAGTTTGTGGTCCGGAAGGTGGACATTAGCGACAGAACTATGGTGTAAATAACCTGGATTTTATTGCAGAATATTAGTGTCTTCGAGGGAAAACCCCGGCGTCTTGGAACTGCTGGACAAATTACCTTCAAGACCAGAGATTCTCATGGAATAAACCATGGATATTTATGTGAAGTTATGCGCTGCATTTTGGAGTTCTTCAACTGGGAGGACATATCAATCCTCGTTTGACCTGCAACCTCTAAAACACAAGGACACGAGAAGAACTCTACGTATCATATCTTAGCTAATTGTGTGTAATTTTAATATATGTATTTTGTTTTTTGTACATACCAACTCTTGAACAAACCGCTTAAAACATTAGATCTGTGTTTATTATATAGGAAATCAGATCCTTTGGTGCACAAGCTCATTATTTGTGTTTGTAAGGTATTGCTGACCTTTGACGTCTACGAGACGTCATAACAGAATGTACACACAGAAAACACGATGTAAAAATATATCTGTAACCATTATGTAGAAAATTACATATTTTTAAAATATTTTTATGCAAAGCTGGTACAAATATATACCGGTAAATAACATTATGTGAAAGTTATAACTACATATTTTATATGCATTATATTATTTTTTTACTTATTTTATGTAAAATTTTACACATCGTTTTGTAAAAAGAAAACAAAAAGAACATAAATAATGTAAACAAACTCATTACATATGTGGTTTGTAAACCGATTATGTAAATGCGCGGTAAAAGTCGGAAGTTTACATAAAATTATGTGAAGTCCCTGTCCACGACCCGAGCTAGCAGCGGAGCCATTGAAAATGTAGGATCTTGGAGAGTGGCGTAGCCTCATGGAGTCGTTATTAACGTATATACTTATATTAACGCTATTGTTCTATCGTATGAGCGTGTGTGTACAATTTAATCATGATTTAGACCAGGGAATATGAGCTGATTATAATTCTCAGGCGATGGGTCATGACGAAAAGTAAACTTTATCTCAGCCAGTTGAACACACAGGATCAGTACTTGTATACATAAAGTACGTGCGATTATAGTAAGCCCATTTTGCATTGAAGTTTGGGCTTATACGATACCAACAGTGTTTACCACTTTAGTATTATACAGGAATACAGCTGTCATTTGTAATAACTCGCCTCTCACCCCCGGGGAAGGTGCCCAAATTGTCAGTCACTTATATACTGTGTTGTTTTTTGAGCTGAATAAACTTGTTGACTTCTTGTCCATAGACGAAGTGTATGTGTGACTTTTTGTGAGAATATTTTCCTACTTTACATCATATTATGTAAACATTGTTACTAATTGTGTTAACATGTTTACATTAATACATGTAGAGTTTTACATAATTGTGTTCAAATATTACATAATTTATAGTAAAAGAGTACAAATTGTGTTCAAATATTTACTAAATGACAAGTGGAAAATTACATAATTCGACAAGAATTATTTACATAAAATTATGGTGTTTAAGTTTTACATAATGATTTGGTACATGTTTACAACTATAATACATATTTATGTGCACTTTTACATAATTAATGTTACATTGTTACATTTACAAGTGTTACATAATTTGTTTTTTGCATAAAATTCTGGTGTTATGTGTACAGTAAACATGCGATTTTTTACACAGGCTGTGTAGTTATTTCTCTGTGTGTATAAGTGTATTATACAGAGAGACTAAAAGTTTGGAGAGGAGTGTGTGTTGGAGTTTCTTAATGATGCCGACACCTTTGGAAATTTGATTTGTGATTTTGGTGGGATGATAATGCCAGTTAATTTACAATTTCGTTTGGTCAACAGGGCGAATGGGAACATTGTCAATATTGATGTTTATCCTGTGTTTTTTGTGGTTCTGTTTTTGCCAGTGTGGAAGTGAATTTAATTAGTTTTACTTGTATTTTGGGGATAGTTGGTGGCTGTGAATCAGTTTCAAACTGATGGAGTTCAGATAAGTCTGGATGAGCGTATTCATGGCCGGATTTCAAAGGAAGTGTTGGTAATCATCGGCCAAATTAGTACATTAGAAATAAAAAAAAGTGTTTTGAAGCATTGGGGATGTCATTTACATAGATAAGGAAGAGGAGTGGACCAAGTATAGAGCCTTGAGGAACACCGTATGAAACCGGGAGGGAAGAGGTCGGTTCGGCTATAGTCTTGTTCGTTTGTTTATTTGTGAAGAGTGGAGATTAAAGGAGGTAAACTGTTTCCTATCTGGAAATTTGAAGTAGAGTTTTTTGGGTTTTCCAGGGGAATCACGTACACCATAGAAGTGAAGGTTTAGAAATAGAATATGTGGTCATAATAGGTCGAAGCTTTAGAAAGATCAGGCAAATTCCTTGGGTGAAGCTAGGGGAAGTTTTTTTTCTTTTGCCGATGATTATAATTCTTGTTCTTCTTGTTAAATAACATGGTGTTCAAATAAACATTATAAACACTATAAGAAGGCAGTTTAGTAATATCACACAATAAGAAGACGATAAAAATGATGGAAGCAATTGCCAACCCCCCCTTAATTGGACCCAGTTGGTTTCAAGGTTATACGGGGTCAACATTTTAAAATGTTCCAATTTGTGTTGAATAGTCCACCATGATGTTGGCCTGGTTACAAGATTTCCAAAAAGGTATAGTTTTATAACTATCTATGGCTTATATTTTCCAGAGTTATGGTGTAAAAACCTGTAAAATGGGTGAAAAAGTCAATTTTGGTGTGTACATTGGTCAAACGTTTGCTTTGATTCAAGGTAATATGTGGTGCAATTGTTTCCCTTGCATAAAGGATTAAATGGATAGTTTGCCTTATCTATCATGGCTTAGTTTTTCACGTTCTCCAACAAGAATAGGTCACAGGTCACTAGAAATCCAATAGCTGCCAATAGCTGTTGACTTTATCGCATTTTGGTTTAATTAACCGAACCTTAAGATATCCCAAAACTATCCTATATTTCATTCTATGAGCTGATTCAGCTGAACCAACAACTTGAACCGTTTTACGAAATTGGAGCACTTTTAATTTTTTGACCCCTGTTAAAACGAAAAATGACCTTTTTCACCATTTTTACAGTTTTTACCCTATAATTCCAAACTATAGCCATAGGTAGTATAAACATACTTTTTGAATCCTTGTAACCAGACAACATCATGGTGCGCTTTTCAATTTTTTAATTTTAATTTTTTTACCCCTGTGCAACCTTGACCTCCCAGCTGTGGACCATGATAGGGGTGTGCAGTGCTTCATTATTTTTGTTGTTATCAATGCATAAGTACCTGTGTACTAACATTCACAGTTTTATCCAGATTTGCACACTCACATGAGATCTGTGCACTATATCCCCCCAGTACGTCCTTTTACCTTGAAGTAATGCAACAAGGTTTCAAGATGTGGTAGACACCTATTAACCCCCGTCTTCCGGAGCCATTTTTTGTAACAAAACTCCCGAAGGGGGGGGGGGTACCACCCCCTGTGGTTTTCGTTACTGACACCAGATTCCCTGTAAATTTTGGTACCAATAGATGCTTAGAGTTTCTTCTTTCTATGGTACAAAATAAGTACTAACATCCCCATTAGACGTCACCATGACGTCCATATGTTGAGGAAAGTGCGAAAATACTGATATAGGGTGGAAAATTGATATTTTCGCAATTTTAGCGACTCAACACCTTAATTATAAAGCTCTAAAATGCTGTCATTATATAAAACTAGTCATTTCCCAGCAAGTAGAAGTCAAAAACCGCATTAAAATCTGATTTTCCTAACCTTTTTTGGCGAAAATTGAATTTTTTCACTGTGTGTCTATGGAATGGCAGTTTTGGCTTGACATGCGAACTTTATGACTATTGAACGTAATTCTAAGCATGTGGTACTCATTTTGGTATAAAAAAATAGAAATAGTAGGACCATAGCTTAGCTATTGGTACCAAAATCAAGTGTGTCTGTGATGTTCCTTGTTGTGTTGGCATGGGGTTCTTCTCTCCGAAGGGGGGGGGGTGGTTACCACCCCCCTATCCAGCACTTTGGGATCACCTGTATCTTACCTATACCCCGGGGAATGTTTGTTTTTGGATTAAAAGGTGCGGAACATGTCATTGCAATTACATTAATAATTTGCACCAAAAAAGGGGGTTTTAGCAAGCGGTGTAAAACCTGAAAGGGGGTGGGGTGGTAACCACCCCCCCCTCGGTAGACGAGGTTTAATAGCCAAGCACTCCAAAAATTGTTGAATTTCGCCAAGTTTTAAGGAGTTTAGTGATAAAAAAAGTACAATTCGAGAAAAAGGAGTTTAAAGGAAAGATGTCAAGATTTTTGTCAAGCCAGTTTGACTTACATCATAAAATATATGTACCTACATCACGAATTCCGAAAAATATACAATTTTTTGTTCTGAGTAAAAATTAACAAAATAGAGGCATTTTAAATTTTGCTTTTTGACATACGATGAAAACGGGGTGATTTTTCGCCACGCCTTCATTGATCAAAAGCGCCCCACTCGTGACGTCAAAGTGATGACCCAAAACTCGTGTTGACTCGAATGTTTATTGCTGGACACTGTAATAATTGATGGTATAATGAAAGTAATAATAAAATTAGAAAAAAAAAAGTTACAGAATGACATATTGTTTCATTTTTTCGTTGTGTTTATTTATTATTGAAGTGGCAACACTGCGATATGATGGTTACAACGACGTAAATTATGGCATGGTCATCACTTTGACGAAACCATTTACCTGCGATGTGGATTTGTCGGAACCGTTTTCGAGAAGCTAGTGGGCGGAAATTAAAAGCAAAAATATCAACAAATGTGGACAATTTTCAACTTATTTTGATTTCTTGTAATCTACGTTACTTAGCTTTCCATCAATACCCAAATTTTCCAAAAATTAGAATCATGACAGATTCTCTTTACAGGGTTTTAATTGATTTTTGTACAGGACATCATGCAAATTTTATTTTCTATCAGTAAAATCAATGCATTGAATAAATAAATAAACTAACTAAATAAATAAATAAAGTATTAATTTAAGATAGATATTAAAAACAATACAAGAAAAATCTTACTTTTTGCAGAGTGAGTCAAATTTTGATGACTTCATCAACATTTGGCCAATAGACGGACATACATTAATATTTTCAAATCAAACATAAATTTTCTTTATTAGAACATCCACACGTATATGGAACAGTTAAAAATGTACATAAATTATAAACTTGCGTCTTACCCGAGAAAAGGTCATTATTTTAGACCCAAATTAACAGAGAAATTGCGTTTCGAGAAATCGCAATTAAAAATTCTGATTTGTGCATACTTCAATGAAGGAAATGGAATTAAAAGTTCTATAATTTAAATTTAAAACATGAGATAGCTTTCAACTAAGTAACACTAAACGCAATTGCATTTTATCCATATGTGCCAGAAACTGAAATTCACAAATTTCAGATTTTTCACCAAAATTTGATGACGTCACTTTTATTACGTAATATCTATTTTTTGCAATCCTTTCGAATTTTACAACCTCTAGATTCGTAATCCCGAGGTTTCAAACTACCAGTTGATGTTAGTCTACAAAAAATCTCTTTTGAGGTAACCTCCTCACCTTCCTGTGGTGTTTGGGGTCTGACTATTATATATTTTGGGAAATAATAAGGATTCATTATCGCCCAGGACATGCATAATACATTTGCTGTATTTTGTACTATTTCGTGTTACGCGTATCAGCAAAATGAAGTGACCAAATCACAGGGGTCCCCTCCCCTCCATATCCATTTTCACAGTGTTTGTGAATGTGTTTATGGTAATTATAACGTTATAAATTATAATGAATAAAGCTCACCATAAATATAACTTACCACACCCCAGTGTCACAAATAGTACAAGCTGTATAACTGAAGTTGAAAATGAAGCGCAGATAAGTGCGAGTCCGGATAGGGTTCCGCCAGTTATAGCAAGAATCCGATGGTCAACAAAGCAAGCAAGCGCACCAACGATCGGAGCTGATGGAAAACAACAAAATACTAGTGTGCATATTCAAAACAGGTACTGCTAAATGAAATGGCCCGTATTAAAAAGAAATTTCTTACTAAATATTTAATTCACAAAAAGAACAACAAAACAATAAAAAAGTTTTAAAAAAAATTGAATCTCCGCCATAATTTACATCGAAATTTAAAGTAAGAGGTCAACAAGTGCACGGCTCACTTGAAGAGTAGCCAGAGGTACATTTGGGTCCGTCGGTACATTTATCTTATTTTTTTCTTTTGAAGGAGGGAGTGATGCCTTCATTCTTGACTACATTGCATGTTAAATAAATGCGTGTAATGAGCTACCAAGCTCTCATACGCATTGTATGAGATGTATGAATTGAGCTAACAACCCCCATCGCTCTGTAGATTTCTGAGGCGACGCCCCCCCCCCCCTCAAAAAAAAAAAAAAGAATGATGACAACAGGCGATCGAAGAGATGACGCCTATGCTGCGCCGAAATACCGGGTGTTTCGGCAAGTATTCAAGCCGAAAATGCGGCCGACGTCATTGCCCTGACGTGCGGCAGGCGTTATTTTTAGCATAGCCAACCCCACGAAACTAGTCACCGGCAAAGTTGATGGTCTATCTATTGTTATCATATATTGTAGTAAGCAGTAGTGTATATGAGCTTTATTCCGTAATCAACGCCTTCTTGACAGATCGGTTTGCATAGCATCGTGTATTTAGACCGCAGATTGAAAGGTTGCTCGTAACAAATACCTAAATATCAGCTGTGCCACTTACTAGAATAACAGATTAGCATTGATCAAAACTTTGCCAAGTAACTTAGAAAAAATGTTCCTTGGGTCAACTTCCAAGGAAACACTTACCCTAGACTTATAGGGCTACCTAAATTTCACGTCTACATTTCTTGACATACCAGATAACGTCAGAAAAAGGTGCTAGAGAACCTCCAAGCAGAAACCGCAAATTAAAATTATCCCTATTACCCTCAACCCTTTCCAAGAGTTCCTTCCTCTCTGTATCATATTTTTTACAAGCTAACAAAAATGTCTCACGTCATCCAATATCAAACGTGTCACACTTAACCAGTTGGGTGTTTATTAATGTAATATAACTAACTATTCAGATACTTCCCCAAGCCACTTCTTAATCTGGGAAATATGACCTCCTCTTCCCCCCACTTCCCTTGTTCCATTCCAGGAAAGCATATGGAAATTCTAGACAACAACAACCTCTACTACAATCATGGAAAAAAAAATAGTTGCCACACTTGATACAATATATTGAAAACAGTACCCATGCTCACAGCGGTGATCTGAATTGGGTAATTCCTTGTTCTTTGGAAAGCAGATATCTTGCTCTTATCCATATCCTTCCCCTACCCCCATCAATCAATGTTGGGGTCCTGGCGAGGCTGCTAACAACATGACTTGGATCAACATTGCCTAGGGGGGAGCGCTTTACAAACAAGTCGGACAAAGTGTGGCAACATTTTTTTCCATAATTGTAGGTTATACGTCTTAAATGTACATATTCCGTTGTGTTTTCAATAGAGTACTATGTAAATTTTATATAGAGTTGTGTTTTTCTTACCAGAAAAGTCGCGTACACCATGCATTAATGTAATCATAACACCAATTACCCATGTGTATGTCTCAAACTGGTCCCTGAGAGTAGGTAGAAGGACTGAAAATGCTTTTAGAACTCCACTCCAGATGAAAAGTATCACTGTTGTAGCCAATAATATGACCCATGACCAGCCAGAATCCAAACCATAAGTTGTCGTTGCCATAATGGTCTCATTTAAAGAAGAAAATTGTAAACCATACTCAAATTACGATACATAAGACAATAGTTGGGTATTTCAGGAGGAGGTTCCCGTGCTCCCGACATTTTGGATGCTTTTATGGCCTTTAACATTTAAGTGACCAAGTGGACACCGAAAATTTGTTTTCGCACTGGCTTTTAAATACGCTTCTTTTCATACCAAAAACATTTAAATCCGCCAAGCCGTTAATGAGTTAATTAGTGGGGTCCCGTGGACCCCCATTGGGCACTAACGGAAGTCATCTGAGAATATTTGAAAAAAATTGAAGAACCATAGCCATTTTTTGTTGATATGGGGGAGCGGGTAGCGCAGCGGTTCTTCCCTCGCTTTACATCACTGAGGTCCCAGGTTCGATCCCGTGTAAAGCGCTGTGTTCTTTGTAGAGCGCTATATTAAATGTCAATTATTATGGTTATTATTTAATTATTATATGTGAACATATACATATATAAACAATTATTACTAACAATAAAAAATAATTAACCCTCAGCATATAAAGGGTTAATTTTATATTATTGTTTAATTACATGAATATATAAATACTTAAACAAGAAAAATATTCTTAAATTACTGACACTCCGTTGGCGGCCAAGGGTGTGTGTGTGTGTGTGTGGGGGGGGGGGGGGGTCCTAGGGACCCAACCTAATTATCTAATTAACGGGGCCATGGATTTTAATTTTTCTTCATGAAAAGATGCGTTTCAAATTGTTGCTTAAAAAAGAAAAATGATTCGGAACAAGTACATCGTTAGTCGTTAAACTGGCAAAATGTAGCGTGTGTGCCCCTTAAAACCCCTTGTCTACTTAAGTGTTAAAGAGATTTCTCCAATTAGAAAATGAGTGTATTTAAAAAAGTTCTTAGCTAGCTAAAATGTCAATGAGGACCAAATATTTGCCAGAAGGCCTCGTTGAGTGCGCCTATGGAAAGGGTATAATATCATATCTATAATGCAAAATATTGCAGACGTCCAATAACCAAGAGAAGCGATTGAGATTGGGATGATGTTGATGAATCAGACTGTTCTGGTCTTGATGACTGTGGTAGCGACTATGATAGCGACTAATGCTCTATTCATCACAATGGGATAGACTCGATGCGCAGACCTCATAGAGCCAGTTTAGTCAGAGACGCCATTCCTGTCACCCAGTGTTGACTAAGATATCTTTGTTGCTGTCACAAAGGTCACGTCCGATGACGAAGAGAACAATAAAGGTGGTGATGATGTTGATGAATCTGATTGTTCTGGTCTTGGTTGCTACATGGCTATACAGATTTTTACCTCTGTATTTGGTACATAACACTTACAATTTTGTCCTTTCACAACACTTAGCCAGTGTGTTAAAAGTGGTAACAGTTGCTATAGGTTATCATTTATCAGATTTTATAGCTGCAGGTGCTCTGAATAATGGAATTACTCCTTCTCAATACCAAGACGGTACTGAAGCAGTCGACAGTCGCTATATAAAATGTCTAAAGATTACAATTTTAGTTAACTTATCAGATATATCTGTAGATGTTCTTATGTGGGTATGATATTATTCTTTCACAATATCAATATCAAGTATTTGCTAAAGCGGTAACAGTCGCTATATAAAATGCCTATAGGTTATATAATGTAAGTGAACCCTCGTCTACCTGAGCCATTTTTGTAACCAAACACCAATGTGATTTTCGTTACTGAAAGCCCGATTCCTATAACTTTTGTGACAGGACTCTCGCGCGCCACTGGCGTGACGGGGCACACGTGTCTGTGTCTGGCTCGAGCGGCTGACACCAGACTCTGTTGGTTTGGTGAGGACGGAACCCACCAGTGGCAACCTTTAGGGGTCGGAATGAAGCACAATAGCTTGAGACTTGCTTCAACTTTGAAACTGGTTTATTAACAACTATAGCTACAGCTTCATCACTACACACTTCGGTGTCCCAGCAAATTATTGCAAAATACTGGGACCACGCCGTGGGCGCAGCTAGCGTCCATGACACAAATGACATCATACCTAATTATGCAGAATGTGACGTCAGCGTAGTAGTAATTCATTCATAAAAACTAAACCTAAGCTGGTGTTTATGTTTATTATTTATTTTAGTAGTCCTAGTACTACGTATTATTATTTTATTCTTTTTTAAATAGTAGAACATTTCCAATTCCATTACACCGCCCCCTACCCAGCTTTTGACCTCCGGGCACAAATAAGCTACAACCGAACCTAAATGGAATTGGAATATGTTCTACTCCTACGCCCCACTTATACATATATACTTGGACCATTTGGACTTCTTTTACAACATTTCTACTCTTATACAATACTACACGGGGCCTTATACAATCAACACTACACGGGTCCTTAAACAAAATTACGAGGGCCCCCTACCCAGAGCAAATTATCGATAGCATATCTTACTACAATTAAACAAACTTAAAACTACTGATGCCACTGCCTTGGTCGCTGCCGTCCGGAGATGCTGATGACCTGGAAGACTGTTAATTCTATGGACGTCTTTGGTTGTTGCATGTCTCGGTCGAAGTCCATTTGTCGTAACTCCGGAGTATATTCGTCTTGGTAGTCACAAAGTCATCGTACAGCATCGGAGAATTGTCCACAGCCGATCACTGGTAGTTAATATTGCCTAGTTGAAAACCCATGTCTGGATGTCCATTATCATCATTGACTCCAAGACATCAACCTCTTTTCGTAATTTACTTGCACCCATGTCTCACCAAGCATCCAATATGAGCAGACCCCAGTCACCATTATCCTCGGCACAGACTTCACCTTGGCAGAAGCTCATTATTTCAAGTTGAACATGAGTTCAGTTGACTGAGACCCAACTGGTTCTGTCCTTTGTTACAGCAACTTCCTTTGACTGTTATGGCACCCATCCAAATGCTCATTATGCTGAAGCCTTCTGGGCGCTAATTATCCTGCATCCAACTCAAAGCTCCAATTTTCACTACCGAAATCGCACATCACTCGGATTTCCCAAATACAGCTACTACAATGAATACAGTTACGGTTTTGGACTTTTAGCTCACCACATGGGTCTCCCTCAACTTCTCTTATTTTATATCGATACCTGGCAGGCCTGCGACGTTAGCGCTTTGGGTTTCGGCGACCAACTGCAGGTGTGTCCTCTTCATGGACTGTTGGATCCTGCTGCGGTTGCCCAGGTTCCTCATCTCGTTTAGTTTCTGTTGCGCCTACTTCGTCAGGCTTCTCGTCTTTGTTTGCGCTTTCACCGGATGGTTCCGCCTGTACTTCTCTTGGCAATACAGTCGTCTTACCCGTGTAACCACGTTCAACATCCTTACTAGTTGCTCGCAGCTGATCGTCCACTTGCTGACTACTCTCAGTCACCACAGGTTCAGTCAAGACCTGCTCTTTAGTCTCAGGAGTGCTGTATTGCCACGGTACCAACTCTGGACCTTCATAGAGCTTCAAGCGGTCCGCATGCACCACCTTCGGTTTACTACGGCTGGTCTTCTGTATTCGATAGGTGACATCGGACAGAACTGATACCACGAGGTAAGGTCCTTCCCACGGGAGCGCCAACTTCCTAGACAGATTTGCCTTTCTCTGAGTATTGTACAACCACACAAATTTTCCACATACTTTGGCCCATAAGCAAACCGGTCATAGTTTCGTTTCTGCCTCCTAGCGCTCAACCCTAGCGCGTGGCGAGCACGTTCGTGGATGCCTCTAATTTTCGCTCTCAAATCCCCTGCATAATCGGTACTACACTCTCCTTCTTCAGGTACTGATTTCACAACTAGATCTATCGGCAACCCAACCTCTCGACCTAACATCATCATGTTGGGGCTTTCTCCAGTGGATACTTGGACGCTGGCTCTGTAGGCAAAACCTACGTACGGGAGGTATTGATCCCAGTCCTTCTGGTTCTGGTAGGGCTGAATCATGAGTGACACTGCGTTCACTATGGTGAGGTTGTACCGCTCCACAAGACCATCTGATTTGGGATTATATGGGGTAGTCCGTGTCTTCACAATACCAAGTAGCCTACACATCTCCTTGAATTCTTCTTATTCAAAGTTCCTCCCCTGGTCGGAGTGGATTTCCAGGGGAGTTCCAAACCTACAGATAAACTCATCAACCAATTTTGCCGCCACCGTTTCAGCCTGCTGGTCCTTGATTGCATACGCCTCCATCCATTTCGCCCAGTAGTCTCCCACCACAAGAATGTACGAATTTCCTTCGTGGGTCTCGGTCAGAGGGCCAAGTACATCTATCGCCACACGCTCCATCGGAGCCTCAATGCGGTTTTGATGGCTCTTCCCTGGCCGATATTCTAGGTCTAGATCTAGCTAATTGGCCTTCCGGGTTCTTAAAATTGAACAGCCACCGGAGGGATCCGTGGTCCATTCGCACCTTTACCCTCCTTCCTGTCAGATAATGCCTGTACTTCTTCAAGAACTCTACTATCGCGAGCAGCTATCTTTTGATCGTGAAACATAATTCCTCTCAGGCCTTGACAAGGACTTGCTTCCGTATGCTATGACCTTCTCATCACCATCTTGAACTTGAGATAGTACGCAGAACTGATGGCACAAATGCAATGGCGTCAGTATCAAGCACGAACTGCCCTTCTTCCTGTGGATTATACGCCAAGATGGGGGCACTTATCAAAGCTTCTTTCAGCTTTCGGAAGGCACATTCACACTCGTCCGCCCAATCAAATTTCGCCCTTTTTTCAGTCAATCTGTTCAGCGGGCGGACTATCTCTGCAAAGCCTCGAATGAATCGTCTATAATAAGACGCTAAGCCTAGAAAGCTGCTCACCTGAGTTTGGGTGATTGGTGTTGGCCAATCGCGGACGGCCTCGATTTTCGCTTGGTCTGTGTGAATTCCTTCTGGGGACACTACATGCCCCAGATAAGCAACCTCCCGTTGAAATAGGTGGCATTTGGACGTCTTCAACTTGAGTCGGGCTCCTCGAAATCTATCCAGCACAGCTGCTAGCCGGTCTACCGATTCGCCAATCGTTCGCCCGATCCACGTCATCCAAGTAGACTAACAACGTTTCCCACCTCAGCCCGGCTAACACATTTTCCATCAGTCGCTCGAAAGTTGAGGGTGCGTTGCATAGTCCAAATGGCAAAACGTTACAGGAATACAAGCCA
>JAMKCH010018382.1:0-22399 GCA_023653785.1 Ophioderma brevispina
CAACCTAACAATGTCCTTAAAGAACCCTCAGTATACATAGCCACAAGCTTATCTGTGTATTGCCCATGCCTTCCAGGTGAAATTAATTATAAAATGTATTTTTTTCTGGCATTGAGGATGACCGTGTTTTGTATTTGTTGGAAAAGTGTTCTGATATAGCACTATCATAACACACTCTTGGAGGATGTTCTGGCCCAAATCAACCACGCCAGTAACGGTCATCATGTGTTTGTGTTTGTCAAAAAACATCAAAACACTCCATTTGACGTTTTGTCAAAACTTTAAGCTCGTTGGTGGCCCCCTTGCCGACATCCGAATGAATTTTAATTTGGTGGAGTTATTATTTGGACAAGTGTCCACATTTAAGACTAGGTACAAGAAAATTGATTGACATGAGGGCATTTGATGCACCCAAGTATCCAAACCTACCTTGTACCTTAACGTGAAACCTAAATAATGTCGATAGCAAGCCTGGGTCCCAGCACTTCTTTGTAGTAACAACAGTGGGTGTGTTGCAGGGATTAGTCCTCATTTAATATCTCGTTGGTAGCCAGTTTGGTATCCAACTACCTTGTACGTATAACTTGAAACCTAAAATAATGGGAAACAGCAAGCCTGGGTCCCGGTACCCTCTTTTGCTAGATAAAAACAGTGGGTGTGTGTCTACAGGAATTAGTCTCATTCAATATATTGTGGGTAGCAAGTTTGGTATAACCTAACTTTTTACCTATATCTTGAAACAAAAATAATGTGATAGCAAGCCTGACCCGGTCCCGGCCCTCTTTTGCTAGCTAACAAACAGTGGGTGTGTTGAAGAATTAGTCCATTCAATATCTTGTTGTAGCAGGGTTTTGGTATCTAACCTAACTTTTACGAAGTAAACCCAGAAACAAAGGTGCCCATTTTCTTTCGAAGCGAGTGAGCCAAACCCACTATTTAATGTTGCGTAGACTTTGTAGGGGGATCGCTACACATCTAAGCCAAGTCTGTTAACATTCATCTTCATGAAGAATGCTTCGGTACTATTATAACAGGAGCTAGAGAAGAGTAATTGAAGTAATGCCTTGCTCAAGGGGCACACATTGCCACAGTTGGGGCTCAAACCACAACCTTGGCATGTGGGTAAGGTGCCTTATCCAATGGACCACAGCTGGGGTGACCCAATAAAAACTTTACCAAAATGAAAGTGATCTTTTTCACTTTTTTTTATGTGATTATCGGTGGATTTTATTTTATCATAAATGGGTTAATTGAGGCATCTGCCCTTATAAAAATTGTTCATTGGTTGAGTGGTTCTCAAGATATGGTCCACGGAACAATAAGTCAGCAAAAACAGACTTGTCCACGAGCATCATTTTTTCTTAGGATGGAAATCCCCGATGCCCAAACTCGAGCAGATCGTTTGTCCTACCCCCATGCCCGACACAAGACAGAACAACTGGTATTTAGCACAATGCAGACTTGTCCATGGGTGTTCTGATTGAATGATAATAGTAGTATAAAATGTTTTGGCAACCAGGCTTTTCAAATCTGAAATACCATAGCAGGCAGTTGTGCTAAATACCAGTTAACATTTGGTCCAAACCCAACCTCTTCCCTTCTTTCCATCGTGCACCATTCCAGGGGGACTTCTGGGTGTTGCAAACACATTTTCATCCATGTACACTAAAGTTGTTTTACTTCAGTATTTATGAACTTAGCTGGAGGATGAGAATGAGATGCCTGAAACTTACCCCAAAAGTATACAAGGGGAAGAGGAAAAGGGTCTATAAACTGAATATAGGGTTTTACATCATCAGAATTTCACCAGATGCTTTGTCAGTTGTTACCGTTACATCAAAAAATTTTTGGATAAAGAGAGGATAAGTTGTCCCTGGCAAACGCAGCTGCTGTACAACTAAGGGTCTTGATGATGATCGTCTTCTGTTACTGTGGTTACAGACGAAGATGAAAGTGGGTTAAGATGACCTATGTGTTATTTGACGATGCAATGAGTTGGTTGTAATGGAAGCCGTCTCTGAGTTTGTCAAAAAATAAAGAGAATTAGCCATGAAAAACCCTATTCTATATGGTTAACATGCTTCAAATCAAATTTTTTATTTTTTTGTTTCAATTTTTCCCCATACTCTTAAAAAAAACATAAATAATTCACTTTTTTTAAAAAAAAAAAAAAAAAAAAAAAAAAGCCTTTTAAAATTAAAATCAATACATTTTTTTGTTAAGCCAAGGATGATTTTACTATACACTACATACATTAAATTTTTTAAGGGGGATGCCAGATTAAGTATAAAAGTTTTCATCTTGATTGGATTTACCTTGACCCCAAAACCCCACCTGTAAAGTTTCGCACCGACGATATTTCAAGCGTTTTTAGGCGAGAGCTAAAAACGTGGATTTGTAGGCCATAGAGCACTGTGTAAAATAATATTGGACGACCAAAAATGGCCCGTAATTTTGCCTCATAAAATCCAATCAAACATTCTAGGCCCGAGTTTTGCACAGGGTAAATGAGGGGACAAAATAGCTATAGCTTTCTTTAGGCCACCAAATAATAACCACTTCCGCCGTAAAATTGGCGTTCTGGGACAAGGTATTTGCGATCGGGCCATGGACCTTTAAACAATTTTGTGCTAAAGCAGAGCAAGAACAGAAATGCAATAAAAACGTGATAAAAAATACATCGCCTCAGACGCCTCTGTGTTTGCATGCAATCGCAGTTAGTGTGAATGATAGACCTAACAGGACCTTTGAACCTTGATATGAATGTTGGAACTCATTAAACAAATGGGGTTGCATAAAAACTCATAAACAAAGTTGGTTCCCAATTGAACTTCAACTTTTCAAATGAGGTCAATTTACAATTTTCAGATAATTTTTCAAAACTTGACTCACTGACCTTTGAACTTGGCCATGTGACCTTTGACCTCATCAAACAAATGGGGGATGCCATGTTGACCCTGGAACCAAGTTTGGTTTAAATCCATCAAAGTAATGAGGATATTACAGGCAAATGTTAACCTTTTTCAAAAAAAGTTATCAACAAACAACAACAGCCAAAAAAGTAGACAAGTGATCACTATGTTTTTCCTGTCTTAGCAGGTGAATGGCACAAAAATAAGACGATGATGTTCACCCGACAAACCAGCCAAATTGAACATTTGCATTTTGCTGAATGTCAATCCCTAATCCAAACACGAAACCTAACCAAAAACCCTTACCCTAATCAAACACTGTAACTATTAACAAGCACTAATCCAACCTTAATAATAACCACCCAAAATCTAATCCATCACCACAAAAACCTTTTTAAAACCCATCACACATAAAAATCAAAACCAAGACCAACCCTAACCCAAACAAAAACCCACAACCCAAACGCAAACCCAAAATCAAACCCTAACCCAAACCCAAATCCTAACCATAACCCAAACCTTACTTAATTGGGTGAAATAAAGACACTGTGGTTACTCAGCTAACTGATTTGTCAAAAAAGGCTGTGCAGATCATTTTTGACTACTTCATATTTTGCAAATGCATTTGAGACAAAATATAGAACCCTATTTGCTGACTTGGTAGTATATCTCGTCGGCAACTTTTGGGGTTAAAGTTAAATTAAAAGCAAACTAATTTTAATAAACGCAACCTAGACTTTGTTCTGTCGATAGTTCCCAGTTGTCGCACACGCCCAGTATTCCATACACTGCCAGCCAAGATGATATGTCTTAGCAATGGCTGTAAAAAAATGGTGCCTGCAATTTTTCCTTTTCGTGACGGTGCACCTTCTTGATTGTTTCTCTCATTGGATTTTGTAAGCGATGTAATGTGAAACCCTCCTTGCCAGAAAATCATGAGATTTTACCCCAATGGCTGAATTTCTGCACAGGAAAAAAAGAAGAGATGTTAGGGTTTCAAATTCAAGCCAGCCAGATTTTTGTTTGTTTGCTCATTGGATGTTTGGAAGTGATGTAAATGTGGAAACCTCTTGCCAGAAGTCTTGAGATTTCACCTCAATGGCTGAATTTCTGAAGAAGGAAAAAATAAGAGATGTTTAGGTTTTCAAATAAATTCAAGCCAGCCAGAGTTTTGTTTTTAATAACTCTTGCCATTTTATTATTCATTTATTTCCTTCCCCACTAGTTGTAAGAAAATTAATGACTTTTTAGAGGTTTTGGCATTTCTTACCACTTGAGATCACCTTAGGGCCAGAAAAAAAAACTTTGTTTTGCTGCAGCTTCTTTTGGCTAAAGAACTATGTGCTCCTCTGCTTTTTTTTTTTAAAACAAGCTATGGCCTATTGATCAATATTTTTTTTGAATCTGCGCCATGGGTGTTTTTAGAAATATTACAATATTCAATAACAATACAAAATTCATTAAAAAAAAAAAAAAACAAACTTTCACACAATGAAAAAACACTATTGAGTCCATATAGTTCCACTTTATCTTTTTAATTTTGTCCTCAAATATGGACACAATTCGTGTCAAGAAAAGGAGTATCGCCTAATTTAAAAAAAAGAAGGCGGTTTCTCGAACCACAAGTCTCGCATGCTTTCGCGCTTAAACTGTAAGACAAAGAGCAGCACACCGATTGCAACTGTGCGAGTCCAGGGTGTTCCCAAAGACGTTGTGCAAGCATATAAACTCCAATTTTTCGTCCTAGTTTTAGCTTCCCACTATTCATTGAACACCACCCTAGGGGTCACCACACATTTTCCATTGTGAGATTAATCTTGAAGTTGAAATTCCCCCCCCCCCCCCACGAGCATAAGTCAAGATGTTTAGGAGTAGCACCCCTGGTTTTGCATTTATATATTCTTTACTTCTTTACTTCCCTTCTTTTCTTCCTGCCTTTCATGTGACCACCTAGGGTCACAACTTTTCCATGGTGGAGATATTAATCAGGAGAAAAGTCCCAACACGAGCATAACTCAGATGTTTAGGAGTAGCACCCCCGGGTTGCATTTTAATAGTATTCTATACCTCTCACTCTCTTTCATTTGCCCCACCCTAGGGGTCCACACATTTTCTGTTTGGAGATAAATCTTGAAATGTCCCCCACATGATCACAAGTACGAGACGTTTAGGAGTAGCACACCCCGGGTTTGCAGTGTATACTACACTTCTCACTCTTCTTCATTTGATAACCATAGAGGTTCACAATCATCTTCCGTTTGGGAGATATTAAATCTTGAAATGTCCCCCACATAATCATAACCAAGAGATGTTTAGAGTACACCCCAGGTTTGCATTTATAGTATTCTTTTTTCCTGCTCTTTCATTTGACACCCAACCCCAGGGGTCACAACAACATTTTCCATTGTGGAGATATTAATCATGAAACGTCATGCAAACATCCCTTACAATTCATAAATTTAGTAAAATATGAAAATTATCTCAATTTGGCAACACTATGTTTGAAAAAACCATGTGTCCACATTTAAAATTTGAAGTCCCATACAAGTTCAGAAAGCGTTGAAATTGCCCAATTTTGCGTATTTTCACCATTTTCCATAATGTAAACAGGCGGCAACCCAAAAGACTCACCCAAGTGCAACAACCACACAATGCAAACGTGGGCACTGATCTAGCTATATTGATAATACCTTGTTGTGGTATACTCCCACCCCCTTTTGATCAGTCTTCTGTTTTTGTAACAACACTCAGACCATACCACCAATCACAACAGTCCATATACTGCCCAATAAAACAGCTGACCTAATTTATTGTAATGTACAAACTCCTGATCAAATCTTTTTGAAGGTGTAGTTTTCACACTGAAACATTGACAAAACCTGAGCAAATTTCGGTTGGAATGGACCAATTTTAGCATTAGTTTCAATTTTTAAAATAATCAAGAATGCCCCTTTAAGAAGTGGCCCACAAATGCATTTTGACCCCAATTAATTAGTCACACAAAAGATGTACCGCTAATAGTCTCATGTAGCGAATGAATTTTTGCACTATCCAAAGTACCATTTAAGCGATAACAGAATTATGCATATTTAATAGATCAATTGCTCAACAATTCCCCTTAAATTGGCCCAGTGCACTTTGACGCAATTGTGATTCACACAAACGAGTATGGTATAGAAGTCCCATGTAGCCAAAGGCATTTTGGCATATCCAATGTACCATTAAGCAATCAGAATTATGGCATATTTAAAATTAGATCAATTGTAATCAACAAATGCCCCTTTAATAAATCGGCCCACATGCCTTTGACCCCAAATATGATTCTCTTCTCACAAAAGATCCATTCATAGTATTCTTCATGTTGCGAAGCAATTTTACCCATCCGATGGACCGTTTCAAGATACAGTACTTATGCATATTTAATTACTCTTTGCATATCTAAGCCACACATATCTTGCACTTTCAAATTGCAAGAAAGATGCGCATGCGTGATAGGCTTCATGCATGAAGGAATTTTCCGATCCGATGTACCGTTTCAAAATTACGCAATTACGCGAATTTTTGCATATTTTAGCCATTTGCATACAATTTGCCCGAATACGCCCGAAATCTAATCAGTTTTAGAACTCTCCAGCCTGCTCCCTCCACCAAGTTACAACATCATTACAAACTCCTTACGGACTCAGAAAACTTATACCAAGCCTTGCGGGAAAATGTTCGTAAATTTGCAAATTAGATACTTAATTTAGCAATTTTTTACCGCCCAAAAATCTAATCAGATTGAGAACTCATGCATGGACCCGCTTCTTTCCACCAAGTTACATCATCGTGCCCCTTACGGAAACTCCAGCCAAATCGTACACAAGCACTTCAACACGGACGGCGGGCAGACAGATAGCAATGACATACAGACGGACAGACAGACAGACGGACCATACGACAGACAGACAGAAACGGACTGACTGACTGACGGACGGACGACAGACAGACACGACGACAGAGAGACACCAACAGAAAAGTGATTACTAAGTCCCTCTGCAAAACAAAAACCAAAAGTTCAGGCTAAGAAAAAGTGTTACAAATCATCGCCCCCGCCTGCACAGAGCTATGAGCTAAATCCAATTTTAAAAGCTATGAGCGAGGGAAGCTGAGACAAAATTTTTTTTTGGCTTACTTGTTACAGATGGATTACAGGAACCACACCACAATAACTTGGTTCGCAGACCACAATCAGGTCCAAAAAAGTATTTGGCATCCGAATGTGTCCCTTTACCTAAAGAAGGAGTCATAAAATGTTATAAGTTTGTGTCTTTAAATAAAGTTTTTAATTAATCATGTTTGGATTAGTAAACAAATCCTTTGAGTGGTAAAGATTTCATATGGTGTCATTTTTTTTAATTTCATGCTTTTGAATAAACTGCAAATTCTAACTTGTAGTAAAATTTCAAAGTAGACGTGGGCGTGTTGAAAACATGCAAATCTCAACACTAGGGTTTTTTAAAAATCAGCCTTCATCTATGAGTATGGTCCTAATATTTAAAAAAAATCCCGTTTTGAATAACCAGTCACTTTAATGCTGAGAAATGTTGTTTGGTGAGAGGTCCATTTTTGTAATACAAGTCTAGGGGGAGTTATTTAGTGTGGTGTGATTCCTACATGGATGTCATGGATCTCATAAAATTGATATTGCCAACGCTCCTACATAATGTTTGAGCATCTTGGAATAGGGGTGGGCTATAAAATGTTATGCTTGAAGATCATTTTTCCTAACTCCTATTTGAGCAGCTATTGTCCCCTGAGTCATTTTGACACCAAATTTTGTCAAACTCGGACCAAAAAATGAGAAGATCACCAAGCCCAAAAATCCACATTGAGGGGGGGGCTGCAAGCAGAGGTCTGAAATGATAAATTTGTCAGTTTACTAGAACTTACATACCACCTTTTGGGACACATTTGATTATCTTGAAAATAAATACTCTATATGCTTTTCTTGAGTCACGCTCAAGGAAACCTTCAACCCATTTTGATGATTTCGTCAGATTTTCAATTTTTCGTTCATAAAATTAGCCATTTTACGTAAAATTAACAGCAGATGCGCTTGCCGGCCATTGCCCTAACCTTACCCGTTTTGAGATTTTTTTCTGTGTAGAATTGACGATAAGCCGTATTAAAGTATATTCTGAAATTTGTCAATGCACAGCTCCTTCTGTGTGGTCACAAGTGCCAATTTTTATAATTTGGCATGTCTCTATTGAAAACAAGGGTGCACAAGTTTGTTGACCTACACCAACCTACGGCACAAAATTGCGTAATGATGTATTCCATTTAACTGTCTGGCCACAGCGAAACCGTTCCGTTTAAAGAGCTCAAATTTATGGAGTAGGTACTATCAATTATTACCTTTAGGATCGTTTTCAATGATTGCAATGAGAAAGCGCATGTAACTTTTAATGGTAAAGAAAACGCCCTCATAGCTGAATTTAACCATTAAAAATGGCCATTTTTACGGACGCGGAAGATCTGACACTGCTGGAACATTTACAATGATTCTTGACCTCAAATACATCTGTTTAGAACCAAAAGGCTAAAATGTCATTATAATTACAGAATTTGACAATTACCCATTTTCACAGAACCCTGCTCCAGATACACCCCCCCCCCCCCCCCCCCTTTAATCAACTTTTTTTTATTTATGTTATTTTGATTTTTGACTGAATTTTTGACAAATTTGGTGTCAAAATGCTCAGGGGAATCAAGCTGCATCAATAAGAGTTAGGACAAAATGATCTGACATAACATTTTTCTCCCCCTGTATAGGCCCACCTTACTTGAACCTTGTCAAGTGAACTTGAATGTGGTCTTTGTAAACAAATCAAATCTGAACTCTAGAGATCAATTGTGCACCTATTTTAGTATATTTTTTAGTTTTAGGCCACCTTAATTGAGATCGAAGAGTTCCCCTCATCATCTTATGACATGACTTCCCTATCGTAGAAGTACACAAGTCAGTCCATGCATGTCAAAATTCTGGTCTTGCACTCTCGTATGTGTACATTATTAGCAGCCTTAGAATATTCAGTCTTTTGCGCGATTTCCGGATCTTTTTGTTGTTCATAATTTATGGCAATTTTTTTACTTTGCAGTCATGTTTTAGCTTTATACATGTTAGCATATGTGACCCATCACATCAAAACCTACCATTTGTTGGAATTTGCATTTCAATATTTATTTTAAATTATGCATGAAAAAACAAAGAAATAAAAAAGAAATTTTAACCCTATTTTTCCTCATAATTGCATTGCTACACCCAATTTCACATGAGAGGTACAATTTTAAAAGCTGATAAATACTGGCCCTTTTGATGCAAAAAAACTCAACTTGAACCTTGAGTGACAACTGGTAGCTTCTTGATGTGATGGGTCACTATAGGTCCTACAGTTTTTAACAAATATTACTAGTTACGGGCACATTCAGTAACATTCGGGGGGTACATACCTCTGTATAAAATTCTTGGACAGGAATCATATAAATGTTCCACGTGGTTTATCATTCTTAGAACCATTCACTTTGTACCATACCTTTGTCTAACAAATTCTTGTGGCAGATCAGATAAATGTCCCAGTGTTTATCATTCTATGAACCATTCACGGTGTACCTACCTTTTGTAATAACAAATTTGTGCAGGAATCAGATAAATGTCCCATGGGTTATCCATTCTATTGAACCATCCACCTTGTACATACCTTTGATAACAAATCTTGTGCAGGATCATATAAATGTCCAGTGTTATCATTCGATTGTCCATTCACTTGTACATACCTTTTGTTATAACAAATTCTTGAGCCGGATCTAAAATGTCCAGTGTTAATCATTCTTTTGAACCCCATTCACTTTGTACATACCTTTGTATAACAAATTCTTGTGCCCCAGGATCAGATAAAGTCCAGTTTTAATCATTCATTGAACCATTCACCTTGTACATACCTGGTCTAACAAAAATTCTTGTGCAGGATTCATGATAAATGTCCCAGAGTAGCCACCGTCAAGGAGTCAATAGGGCCCGCGATTGTTTGCAACCAAATTTTTACTAATAACGTCATCTGTAATGAGAATAAACTGAAGAAATGAAGATCTATCAGAAAGGACTTGTATTGGATTTCGTTCAAAATACATTTAGGGAATCACATTAAAACAATAACAATTATGTTCACAATGTTAACAACTATGGGTATATTGGCCCCTGCTATCTTGATTGTAAAGGCCCTTACTGTGACACATGTCCTATGTAACCTTGAACAACTTCTAATAAAAGACTTTTTGTATATTCTGGTAGGCCTTATATAATAATTTAATGGAAAAATTGTCCCCGCCTTCTAGTTGCTGTGTTGGTCATATATTCGGTCAGGTCAATGACCTTTTTAAGGCATGTGATGGGTCAAAACTGCTCAGCCAATTGGCCTAAGAAGCAAAAGGTTGTGTCTATACCCATTGACCTAAAAAACACTAAACAATTTTTGAGGCTTACAAATGCGCCATCTAAATTGGAGTTTTTCAGTGCGTTTTTAGTTTGAGATGTTAAAAGGAATTCCAGGAAATAAATTTTTTACTAGCTCAAGAATAGGAATTCATGACACAATACAATATGTATTGGGAAAAATGAGGGCATTTGTCATATAAATATGCGCATTATTGCTTAAGACCAAATCGGAAATTTTTGTCTTTTTTCCTCCAGAAATGCACACCATAATGCTTTAAGTCATTGTCATTTGCTCACACAATTCTTTATTTTTTCTTGATACCACGGTTTATGTGTTTCTTATGTTAAGCAATTTCATAACAAATTGGATCTGTAATTTTATTGACTTTGGTCAGAGAATCACACACTTCAGTTTTAAAACAATTTTGATTCTAATCAAATCTATTAGGCCAATGGAATTAGTTCGTAGTTTCCTGTTGGGAGCGCTCATAATATTTGCCGCTGTGGGCAAATATGTCATTATTTTGTGAAAAAAATGTTTTTACCTTGAAAACTTGATAACTAAAAATTAATTTTCAGTTTGCTCAATATATTCAAGCACCCCTCCCTGTTTCATTTTAAGTAGTTTCGTCGTTGGAGGGTTGTCAGGTGTACGCATAAATAATGAATTTCCTTCCCGATTGTTTGTCCCGCTTGTCATTATACTCGGTGCAAAAATTTGAAAAAAAAACTTATTTTTAAATTTTTGAAGAATTAACCTTCAAATACCCCCTTTGTTAATTAAGCAACTTGTAAACTGTTTTATGTAATAAATATATGGTATTAGTGTATTCAACTGCCCTTTAGAGGTAATAATGAAAAGGAACAGATAATAAAATGAAATTACAGAAAATAATGAATAATGAAATCGGACCTCGTCACCTTTTAAAAAAAATCTTCAACAGAAACTAAGAATCAACTTCCATTGGCCTTATAGGAAAAAATATTCAAGCAAATGGGGCTCGTCAAAATCAAATTCTTACTCTGAAAAAAACAATTTCATAGTTTTTTATTTAACAGCTTGTTTTTGAAAGTTTTTTAGAGCATGAAACTGATGAGATTATGTAAATAAAAAAGTTATTCTTACATTTTCTTGTATGGGTAAAGTCCCCAATGCTGTAGTGGTTCCCAGGATAGCCCCCCTGCAAAGTCCTAGTAGATACCACACTTTGGTGCACACATTTAGGTAGAGCAGTTGACTACAGCTTTCTCATGCAGAGAGGCTAGTAACTGTAATTTATGAATCCAGTGCTTAAATGATCCACAAAATTAAACCAGTGTCATTTGCTCTTTCTTCTGTAGAAAGACAAACAGTTAAACTTCAAAATTAACACTGAAGTAAATAATGTTAGTGCACTGTGATAAATAAATACATAAAAGTTAACTGTGAAGAATTAACCACCCTTGGCCTCATGGCAAAACGTATAACATGTAGAATGTCCGGTAAACTTCACAGACAATGTGAAACGGGCAGTTACAGGAACAGGGGGTAATTGACATCAGTAAACTAAGGTATATATACTGTTCCTCTTGGAAAACGAACAAATTTATTTTATTTCGTTTTCTGGAATTATTCCGAGGAATTGTAGGGGTCATTGGGGCAATTCCGTGACTGAGGAGAGCAGAGCATCATTTTCTCAGTGATCCAAAATCCAAGTGGAGATATTTTCCATAATATAGGGGTCAAGAATTAGAAATGCTTGGATGAGGAAAAACGGTAACCAAAGATTGGTATTGTTAAAGAATCAAAAGGTACTAGTTTGTACTCTTACAATGTAGTTATGGATATAAAGATAGAGAACAAAATCCACTGAGAAGGATGCTATTGCTGCCACGAAATGCTCCAAATGACCACACATACTATTTGGACCCCTTTTTTCAAGTTAACTTCGCGACGTCATTGATGGTGACGGGTTAAGTTAAGTTGATCAGTTAAATGGCCATTAACTATATTACTAATGTGTAACCAAAAAACACTACAGGAAATGTAAAGGGGTATTTGTGATCCACCGCCTCGTCCCCTCGCCTTACCTAAAAAAGTTGTTGAGATTTTTATGTCATCTGAATCATTGGGCCCATAAGCATTTGTGCCTAATCTTACGTGCAAATTTATCGGGACTCTGTCAGAAATTTGTAATTTTGTATTTTTAAATGGACAGAAAATTCAACAAGTGGGCCTATGGGGGCACGTGTGATTCAAACGTTTTGCTCATACATCAAAATGCAACCGTCTGAAATCAACAAATTTTTTGGAAATAACCTTTCTCATGCATATCAGTGACCATAAGCAAAAAGGGAGTTGCTAGGAAATCACGAAATACACTTTAACAGAAAGTTCCTTCAAGAAACCATCCTAGAACATTCCAGTTTGCAAACCGATAAAATACAATTCTTTCCACCTCACCTTGAACAAGACCCAGCCCGTTTTTCCTAAATCTACCACACAATTCCTAAAGGCATCAAGAATTCTGCCAGGCTTCTGCGTAGCTCATATGTCTGAACACCTAGCCACTGCTTACTAGCGAGGGCGTTCGTGTCTCTGTTGCCAATAGGGTGCTGGAGAGTGTCGCTTTCGCACAAACTTTTGCAGCCAAAGGACACAGGTGCCCGTTTTGCAAGTGATTTGTCAGCATGGTGTTTAAAGGGAGGCCTGAAAGAATACAAGAAAAAGAAAAAATGCTTGAAAGAAATTTTAGTATTCTGCCACAGCTACGAATTCGGCAACGTCAACGAATAAACCGCGTGTTAAGGTGCCGAATTTTAACTTGTGGCAGAATACAAATTCATCCCAATGCTTTGATTGGTTATTAACTTTCCTTGGTCGCATTCATTCTTTACTTTGTCCCTAAACTCGATATTTTTTAACCCTTTGCCCGGGCTACTTTCTAAGTCCAGAGTTGCTTCAATGGGTTCCATTGTTTTTAGTGCAGTGAAGTTGACCATTGCTGAAAGCTAGAATCTGGCCGTAGCCTGCCCTTGAATTTCTAGACATAATGTTCACCTCTAGCTGTTTTTCAATGAAACTGGTAACCCGATATCAGCTGGTGCCCACTCCGTGTTTTTGGCAGCATGCCACAAGCAGCCAATCTTTACTGCTAAAGTCCCTGGTGTACGAGGCCCAGGAAATTGCTAGCACAGGTCCTGGTAAATGGTTTTTAAAATACAAAACTACTACCACTCAATCTCAGAGTATAGGCTACCATTGCCATATCTATATCCTAGATTCTGTTCTAATAAATGAAAAGACTATCACTAGCCTTGCATGTATGGGAGCCATTTATCTCGCACTTTTTCAGCCAGACCAAAACTTTTGCTTTATTTATGCGTATTTACATCACTTTCTTGCCTCAAAAGTTTGGTTATATTTATTTAAAAAATTAATGTTTTTTAGTCCGAATTCCGCATGTGTTTTTTTCCATCTAAGAGTTGTTTGAGAATCAGTGATATGCTGATGGAGTGAGACATGGTGTTTTAGCGAAAATGAGATGGAGATTTTGAGGACAGCGAGAGCGATGGTGAGAGTAATGTGTGTGTGAGTTTCATGGATAGGAAGAAGACTGAGGATTTGATGCAGATGTTGGGTTTTGGAAAGAGCGGTGAAGAAAACCGGTTGGGTGGCGAAGGCGACTGGTGTAAGATGTTGGTATGGGTAACGTGCTAAAAAAGGAGGGGATGACAAGAAAAGGAATGTTTAAAGGGTTTTGATTTGAGATGGGCAGTTGAGTAAGGGGATGACTAAAAGACATAGAAGAAGCAAGTGGAGGAGGAGGGGGTAGGAAGTGTTGTGTTGAGGATGGAGTATGCACTGGATCGGGAGAAGTGGAAGGAGGGGGATAAGGGAGCATTTGCTGTGAGTGTCAGTAATCCAGCCAACCCCGTTCAAAGGGACAAACCCAGATTTAAAACTTAGGATGTTACTACTTACCAAGAAATTTTTGGGGGGGTAAATTTTTATTTCTTGGAAAAGGACTTTCAAAATCAAAAGTAAAAAACAAAATAAAAATTTGATTTTTCAAAAAGAAAGAAAGGAGGAAACTGGCTATCAATTAACAGCAACATGCAAACCCTTTTCAAGTATGGGGAACACTTCAATCCAAATAGTATTTGAACAAAAAGTCTATTCCATTATCAAAACATTTACCGGAGTTAAATGATTCACTTTAATGTTCTCTCTCTGACTCTGAATGTGTTGTCATGTCTTTGGTAAATAAAAGACTCCTTGGCTCCCATCAGAATCCTAGCAGAAAAAAATATTATGACAAATCATTAGATTATGGTCAGTAATTATTCCAATAATAATTGTTGGATCGTAATTAAGGAGGTCAATAATATGAATGTTAACATCTTCTGTCTAAATCATTTTTCCTAACCAGAGACCACTACCTTAAAGATACATGGATATGACTAGTAGAAATTTCGGTTCCTTTGTTCCATTTTCGTACCTCAACATCAGCCTCATCAATCTTAACAACACCGTTTTTTTTTAAAGTTTAAAAAAAAAAAAAAAGTGGTAAATTTCAAGTTAAATACCCAAAATTGACCACAGCAAAATGGTCCTTCTCCCATCATCACAACGGACGCAAGAGGCTGGAGTTGACTTTGACCCGGAAAGTATGTTTGTATGACTTTATACTATCCATTTGGAAGTAAACAATGCCCACATGCACTTGGATTGACAAGGTACCAAACTCCAAAATTGCACCATCCGCTGCCACCCCCTGTGTGAAATTCAGAAACCCTTCTTGCTTATAGTATTCTACTGTGTCTAGAACTAAACAAATCTTTATCTCACCTTTTCATACAGTTAGTAGTTTTTCACAACCTTTAGCCTGTATTGACTATAACATACCAAAGAATCACTATGCATGCAGGAAAAAATCTCTGCACAGAATCACCTGTGTTCCACATGACGCTCATGACACATAGGCTACTGAAACGTCACACGCGGGTCACCGCGGCCAGTGTGAAAATCACTTTCGTTTTGGAATTTCTGTTCAGAAACCCAAGATTTTAATGCCCAATTTTATCAAATCTAATGTTTCAGTTATGATTTTCATGCAGATTTTTTTTAATTTAATAAAACCATTTTTTGAGGTATGATAGGTATTTTTAAGCATGTCCATGAACCTTTAAGATCCTTGGCCATCTCACTCTCAATGTACAGATCTATATCTCATGCATGGAACATAGACGACTGAGTATATCCAATTAGAACAAAGATTAATTATTTTTTCTGCACACAAAATAGCCGAATTCTGTGTGGGACATTCATATCGGTATATAACAATTCTCAAGTCCTTAGACCCTGTTGAATGACTTGTTTGTAAACTTGTTTTCAGAAAATGGATGTGGGTATGGTAAACAGCCAAAGGTGGTATGATGACCAGATGTGGCCTATTTACCACTTGGTATTCTCATTGGAGTGTAACTATAAAAACTTATACTGGTATTCTCAATTGGAGTGTAACTATAAACCTATACTGGTATTCTCAATTGGAGTATAACTATAAACTTATACTGGTATTCTCAAAGGAGTGTAACTATAAACCTATACTGGTATTCTCAGTTGGTGTGTAACTATAAACTTATACTGGTATTCTCATTGGAGTGTAACTATAAACTTATACTGGTATTCTCAAAGGAGTGTAACTATAAACTTATAATGGTATTCTCAATTGGAGTGAACTATAAAAACATACTGTATTCTCAATTGGAGAATAACTATAAACTTATACTGGTATTCTCAATTGGAGTGTAACTATAAACTTATACTGGTATTCTCAATTGGAGTGTAACTATAAACTTATACTGGTATTCTCACTTGGAGTGTAACTATAAAAACTTATACTGGTATTCTCAATTGGAGTGAACTATAAACTTATACTGGTATTCTCAATTGGAGTGTAACTATAAACTTATACTGTTATTCTCAATTGGAGTGTAACTATAAACCTATACTGGTATTCTCACTTGGAGTGTACTATAACTTATACTGGTATTCTCATTGGAGTGTAACGATAAACTTATACTGGTATTCTCACTTGGAGTGTAACTATAAACGTATACTGGTATTCTCAATTGGAGTATAACTATAAACTTATACTGTTATTCTCAATTGGAGTGTAACTATAAACTTATAAATTTTTAGCTTGATTGTGAAATATTTTATGGTCTTAAAAACAACTTTTTGGCACACTTATTCCCTAATACTGGCATGGGTTTAGTTACATACAGTAAGGAAAATTGCAATGCATCCCCTGGATTGATTCAAAACACCCTCTGCTGCTAACCCTAAAACAGCAGAATCACTAAAACTCGCTGAGCTCAGACTAGAAAATTGCACTAAGTCCAAAATGCAGATGCACGTCAAGACGGGAGACGAGAAGAGTGTTGGGGTTAAAAACGTTGATGTAATAGATAGGAAATTCCTCAAGTTTTAAAAGTCAGTCCAGAGGGGAGGATGTAGTTACTGGGAGTGCAAACTGCCCTTTTATAATCCCATTATGAAAGGAAAACAAAATTGATATAAACTCACCATATTGTTTCTCTAATGATATGCGTTGCAGTTATGGATGCCTCTGATCAACAACAGGAAAGGCACTGCAATCCTTCTCATGAGTTTCCCTGTGAAATATTAAGTGCAATATCAATAACAGGAAAGACACTGCAATCCTTCTCATGAGTTTCCCTGTGAAATATTAAGTACAATATCAACAACAGGAAAGGCACTGCAATCCTTCTCATGAGTTTCCCTGTGAAATATTAAGTACAAAATCAATTTAAAAAAAACAAAAAAAAAAAAAAAAAAAAAAAAAAAAAAACACCCCAAACAGGAAGGCCCTGTACATCCTTCTCATGAGTTTCCCTGTGAAATATTAAGTACAATATCAACAACAGGAAAGGCACTGCAATCCTTCTCATGAGTTTCCCTGTGAAATATTAAGTACAATATCAACAACAGGAAAGGCACTGCAATCCTTCTCATAAGCTTCCCTGTGAAATATTAAGTACAATATCAACAACAGGAAAGGCACTGCAATCCTTCTCATGAGTTTCCCTGTGAAATATCAAATCAATATCAATTATAGATGCTTTCAAATAGCAAAAGGTTTACTGGTTTCAATTCCTAAGAGTGATCACTTGATGGATATATTCATGTACTCATTTAATTTGTATGATAGGTACAAATGATGGAATTCAAAATTCCACTCTTCATGGGTCAATAGATCATCAAATACCTTGGAGAAATTACTCTTAATTTTTTCAAAAGCCAATCTGTTGGATCATCACAGCATCACCCAAAGTCAGTGGTATTTTAGTTACATCATCTTTTCGCATATCTAAATAAATTGGAAGCTGATCAGTTAAATATATTTGAAATTTAACTTATTTCGGCAATTTCCACTAGGTTTTAATTGAAATATATTTTTTTCTTATTTTTAAGTTTTTGTGGCAAAATTAAAATCGCAAAATCTTCAAAGCGATTTTTCGAAATGCATATTTTGCAAATATTCTAATAGGTGACGAGATATTTATTCATTTACACCACAAAATAAAATCACCCTCTCTTTTACTTCCATGGGAGATAAGTTTATCCCACCACCTCTAAATGACATTTACGGTTCTTGAAGCTATCTTGAAACGATAAACAGGTATCTTGAAAAGATAACGGGAATGCCATTCTTTTAAATGATTTTGTTTTGCTTTTGCACATTATGGTTCACTGTTGCTTTCAAATAAGTTGCTGTTAAAATAACGTTTCATTTCATAATTCTTCGTTAATTTGCTATGTCGTCTTTTCACATGATTTTATTATAATGGTTTATGTTATAATTATATTATGCTTCTTATGTATTATTCATAAGGTTCTGTGTATAGCCTTGATAGTTCTGTTATGGTTTTTAACCATTATGTAGGTTATAAATTCAAGTATAATTAAGGTTTTCTTGTAAAGTGCATTTAGAATTGTATAATACGCCATACCAATGAAGAGGATGATGAGGATGATCCCCCTTCTTCTCACCCCCTTTTTTTCTCCCTCGGCTCACCAACGATGAAATTCTTGAATACCTATTGCAATCCTTCAAGATCCTATCTACTCCCAATCCCGAATTACTTGTATCTTGAAGCTTACTTACCATAGATGTCCTATTCTTGAGTACAATTCACCCTCAAGACTCCATCAACCTTCCCCATCCCCAAATTAGGGGGTGCGCTCTCACGAAATGCCCCGTTAACTTTAATGGGTGCTCAATGGGGCACTTTATGTATAGGCTCCATTGAATTTTAATGAGGCACCCATTATCCACCCTTAAATTATGTTATGCTCCCCTTTGCCTGCCCACTTAGCCCACGTTAAACTAGGCTCCGAGGTATTAACCCTGAAGGTCCATCTCTAACCACTGCTATGTCTTTATTACCCATGTGAGAGATAACTTAATACTTTGTTGTAATATGTCTTCGGGGCCCTTTAAGAATTATATTTAATGAGTTGCACTTTACCCACCCGTGCCAGGTAATAAACTCTATCAAATACGAACAAGGCAGAGGCATCCTTCTAATACAACAAGCCAGGATTATATCTTGTGTATATATATAATAGCAGATTGACCTATGAATACTTTCCTCTTGTAGCCAGATTTGTTGTTATATATGTTAACGTATATGTTTGGTATGTAGTAGTATTTAGAACCTTTTGTCTATTTCCATTTGTAATTTGTATTGGTGAATGTCGCACGTGTGGTGGGTGCGTGTGTGCCGCGCTCTGAAGGTGAGTGGTGGGTAGTGTCGGGGTATGGGTGTGGTGTGGTGTGGTTTGTGTGTGTTTGGGGTGTGTGTGCTGATGTGTGTTGTGTGTGGTGCATGCGTGCTAGTAAGCAAAACAGCTGCATTTTCTCGTAACATCTATGTGCAATGCCCATGTTTCATGTTCATGCTAGATACAGTTATGCTTATAACTTCAATTAGCACTGTCCAGTTCATCGTTGGGGCGCTTTGATTGATCATACAGTTACAGTTTAGTATGACCAAAGGCCAAATTTATTGATATTCACCAAATATAGGTATGATCCATGAAACAATAGCCACACGTATGACATGTACATACTATCACAGTAATTAGAAAACGATATTAAGCAGAAAAAACAAAATTAGATACTACTTTTAAACTGTCCACGAAATAATCATAATCAGAGAAATTATCAGTGTTTTAAGCATCATTAATATAAGATAAAAGCTCCTTACGCTGAGGAGTATAAGCTTTACATTTCATTATGAACTGGTATTATTTCTGTTTCTGTAGGAACAAATAGACAAAATTCCCATTTTCAGGAGGGATTTTAGGGGTAAGTAACGACCCTTTTGATCATAAATTGGTGCACTAATACGAAGTTTACAAAAAGTAGATCTTTGAATACGATTACGAATGTGAACATAATTCTCTTGATTAATGACGTTAAATTGACAGTAGTACGTTCTAAGTTTCATTTGTTTGGTAGACATATGAGAAATACCATCCATATCATAAAAACTATATACCCAGACCCCATTTGACAAGTAGTCCAACTCCTTGCTAGAAAATATAATAGTACAACAACGATTGTAGACAACATCGTAGTAAATACAGTAGATTAGAATTATACGATAAAATTTGTTAACTGAATGGATATAAAAATAAATAATAAACATGATTACCATTAACACAGAGGCCATAACAAAATGTAACTTAGTAGGTAAGCAGTTTCTGATCCTGCAAACCTGTCACTGACAACTGCTAACCAACACACCTGCAGGCGTAACTTTGCATTGTGAGGTTAGAAAGGGTAATTGAATCAATTGGGTAGGTGATTATCCCACCCCACTCGCTGGGAATTGCCTCACTTTAAAATTGAGAATTGGTCGTAAATTGTGTTTAGGCCCACTTTGACTCCCCATTAAAATTTCAAAGTGGTCCGTTGAAAAATCAATGGGGCCATTTGAGCACCCATTAAAGGTAACGGGGCAATTTCGGATACGGACCCCTTAAGTGTATCTTGCAGCTATACTTACCATAGATGTGCTATTCTTGGAGTACCTATGCACTCCTTCAAGACTCATCCCACCTCCCCATCCAAATTACCTTGTATCTTGAAGCTATAATTACCCAGATGTGCTATTCTTGAGTACCTTAACTCCTTCAAGAATCCTATCCACCTCCCCATCCCAAATTACTTGTATCTTGAAGCTATAATTACCACAATGTTGGGCTATGCTTGAGTACCTATGCCTCCTTCAAGCTCCTATCCACCTCCCCATCCCCAAATTACTTGTACTTGACAGCTATACTTACCATAGATGTGCTATTTTGGTACCTATGCACTCCTTCAAGACTCATATCCACCTCCCCATCCAATTACATTTTATCTGAATCTATGCTCTTACCCACAGATGTGCTATTCTTGAGTACCTATCACTCCTTCAAGACTCCTATCCACCTCCACATCCCAAATTACTTTTTATCATGAAGCTATACTTACCACATTTACCACAATGTTGCTATTCTTGAGTAACCGATATGCACTCCTTCAATACTCCTATCCACCTACCCATCCCAATTACTTGGTATCTGAAGCTATACTTCCACAGATGTGCTATTCCTTGAGTAACCTAAGACTCCTATGCCACCTCCCCTTTCCCTAATTATGTGTTATCTTAAATTAACATTAACACTGATGTTCTTATTCTTGAGTACTATGCACATCCTTCAAGACTCCTATCCACCTCCCCATCCAAGTCCTGTACCACCACATTCCTAGCAAGCCATGATCTGTCGCTTTCCCCTGTGCCGGTTACCGTGGTACCCGTTACTAGAGATGATCTGGAATGATGTATTTGCTGATATCAGAGTGGCAATGTTTGATTTGGTCCTTTACAGCACCAATCGCTAAAGTTTCTTCAGGATAACAACTTCCTCTTCTCCTTCTTTCCCATTTCCTGTTGCCAATTTAAGATATAATCAATCATAATCAATCATTACTAAACTAATGATAAATAGCATTATTTTCCCCCTACATCTGTCACTACTATCACCAAATAGGATATGAGTACTACATAATCCTCTAATGACAATGTTCCACACATCATTTCCCATTGTCTCAATTTGTCATGCATGGTCAGTTACTAGCATAAGTCCAAAAAAAATCTGTCTCAGAAATAATGTGAAAATGCAAATGCGAAAATGCAATTTTTTTTTAAAGAAAATGCTAATAGCAAAAATGCGGATTTTAAAACAAAAATCATTGCATTTCTGCATTTTTTCCCATTTTTCGGCTGCTTTGTGTACAAAACTTTTCATTTTCTGAAATTGTTGCAAAAAAAATTCTAAGCAAACACCTAAAAAAAAAATGCACTAAAAGCCAATTTTAAATAAAATGCAAACGGTCTTCTGAGACAAACTCTAGTTTTTCTTGGCCTTATCACCCAATTGCCATGATAACACTATTCAAAGTGAGCAGGGTGTAAATGTATCCAGTACATGTGTCCCCCCCTAAGTCTGTGTGAGTTGATTTTATTTTGATTATCGCCATCAAATGATAATTTTAATCCTTGATCAATCTCAAGCCGTACTCCTTGGTACTTCTCCAGATGGATCCAATTTCGTTTTTATCATTGTTTTTTGCTGATACAAGATTTCTTTGGGGTAAATGTCAGTTCCCTTTTGAATCATCACGGTTAGAGCAGTATACTCACGTTAAAGCCATAACAGCATATAGTTTTGTTTGAAAAGCACAACACCCCAATTGTTCAAAAAAAATGAGATTTTGCACAATGCATTTTTAATTGGCTAAGAAAACTAATCTCTGGTGAATGGTAAGCTCAAACTTTTATTGGAAATACACCTATGTAGGTGTCAACGCTTATTCCTTAGCTGTTCCGTTGGGTTACACAAGTTAGGAATCATTTTTGTGAGATTGTTGCTATAGAAGGTCTTTCA
>JAMKCH010018383.1:0-45599 GCA_023653785.1 Ophioderma brevispina
ATTTTTTCAATCTAAAAGCAGTATTTCTCGGCTGGAAAAGAAACAAGTTTTGAAAACCAAAATCTCCAATTGAGAAAACTTGCGTTATTCATTGTACATTCCTATCGGATTTCCGGTTTTTCATCGAAAAGAAAAAATGTTTTCTTGTTACTCTGCAAAATAGCTTCCATACATATAGCTCAAAATATAATATGAAAGAACCAAAGAAATCGCATGATTGATCCCTTCGTGGTAAATTATGTGATGATTCCAAAGTCAGGGACTGGAATATTCATAATATCATATCAGTGAGATTTAGGGTGAGCGCATTTACCAAGGTAGGCCAAAACGATTATTTATAGAAGAAATAATTTGGAAAACATTTTCAAATCTGGCGACCCCTTCGCTCGCCAAAATTGAAGGCTTTTAGTTCTTGGAGAAAGAACTGTTATCCCACATTAGCCGTCAACAAACAATACTAATTACCGTTGTTTGGTCTTATTTGTGAAAACAAAGTATTGATTTCTTTCATTCGTTTTCTTCTTCTTCATGTTTAATTGACTTGTTAGAAAGAGGCGAGCGGGTTTGTTCTTGTCTGTTGGATCCCGTATAAAAAGTATAGCAATCTAATTGGTTTTTAACAACTTACTGGTCGAAAAAATTATAAAAACTCATAGAATTCTAACACGGTCTTGACTATAGACATCAGGAGATATCAAAAGACTGCGATTACCTCCTTAGAAATACCTAACTTGATTAGACTAAAATGGGATGAAAAATCTCAATTTAGATATTTTTTATCTATTACATTTACATTCAATGCATTTTGATTAAATTTTTAAAAAACTGCAGTTTTTTTTTAATGACGAAAATATCTGAAGAATTATTTTGTCATACAGCCGTTTCAAAGGGCACATTTGCAATCCGGGTCCCTTTGGAATCCGTAAGTACCGATTATATTTGATAAATAATTTCTTCTTATTATGTTTTAACTCAAGATTGCTCCAGGTGATTTTTACGTGGATGGAATGATGTATTTTAAAATATTGAAGAAACGTTTCGCAATCAACACCAATTTACTAATTCATATTGACGATGGTGAACATTTGGGAAAGACTGATAGCAAATAGAAAGGACTTCTTAAGTTCTTTATCTAGAAAACACATGCTGACGACAATGAAGACAATTTTTGACATTCTGATAATGGTCCGTGATGAATTGTCCTGTATGTAACAGAGCGTGACAGTCAAAATAATACGGTGTACTACTTAGAACAGGCAGCCGCCCCTGAACTGGTGATTTTGCTACAAAATGAGGCGGAGAAACAAGGGCACGTAGAATTTGCTGACTTACGTGAACAAACCCGTTTTTTTTTTATGGTGCTCAAATGCAGTGTAGGACTGTTATAAACAGTAGTTTTTGTTGAACTAAAAGAAAATGCAAAGGTTATTTATAGTAAGCAGAAAATTAAACCCAAACTCGACGAAACTCCTAAAAACCTATATTTGCGCATGAAAAAAAAATTACAACCTTATTAATTAACTTTGGAAAAACTTACTTTATGTTGATAGAGAATACATTCTTAACATGATGCAAAAAAACCAGGTCCGTAGCCTTTTTATGCATTTAAGTAACAGAAGAAAAAGGCCCAACTACTCTGGAAACACCCTTTTATGAAAATTACATGCATTGGGTAAAAAAAACATATTTATACATATGCAAATGATTGCAGATTTTACAGGTGTATGCGCTTAGGAGTTGTATTATTAATTTCTTACAAAATTTGATGTGTGGCCCATTGCCGTTTTGTGATTTCAACCATTCGTACCGCTTGGGCCTATTTAGATAGTCACCGATCACAAGCCCCTTGTAGGTCTTCGTAGGATGCCGATTGATAACGATCATACTGTTCGGCGTGCTAATGGCTTTGGAAATAGATTCCCTTAATGGGGGAAATTTAAATTGTGTATCGTGCAGGGACTCAGCACTGCTAATGAGATACATTTTACGGTAGATTGAAACAAAGAATCAGATAAGCAGGTATCACAGGGAGTAAAAAATGGCCCAGCTAGAAATGTTGCAGAGCCATCAAATTTGTCTCAAATTCTCCTATTTTGCCTAGTGTGCAAGTTAAGAGTACACAAACAGTTAGTAATGGACTGTAATGCATAAGGTAAAAAGATTTGTGGTAATCTAGGATTAATGACACTGAAATTTCAAAAGAGGGGAAGAATTTTGACTTAACAAAAATCAGACAGGTAACGATACATTTTCTCTTGCCAATGATTGTGATCGCTTAAAGAAACTCCAACAAGAAGAGTCAGGTTTAATTTTCAAGTGGGTACAACTGGTTATTTGACTAATCCCAGAAGTGGAAGAATAAATTGGCTCATAGGGATTGTCCCTTTAAGGATCTTACCAGATGAACGATGGTCTCCAGTATTCAGATTGTTGACCCACATCATTTAAGAGCTGTACCTAAAGTTGTACACTTACAATAGGTTAAAGGATGCATATCAAGGTAGTTAGATAATCGCAAATGCATGGTCATTGTCAACAATTGCAGAAAGATGTAGAATGTAATGTTCCTGTACAGGCTGAACAACCAGGTAGAATATACCCACTTTCTACTTTTGACGGCGGCTAGTACGAGCCCCTTGATTGTAATTTGCATAACAGAATTAGAAGAACGTATCCCTTCTACGCCAGTCTCTTTCGGTATCCCCAGGTAGGCAGGTACCATTTGGCGCAGCAGCTCGAAAAACGCACCAGACAGAAGTGCTGCGTTGCAGGCAGCTAAGCAATATGTTCCCCTAAAGGTTTAGGTATGGTAGAAATATTAGAGCTCCAGTAAGGTTGAGTTATGATTGATTATAAACTGCAGTATGGAATATGAATGATTTACATTGAGATAAAAATGGGATATTTTGATGTTTGATGAATGATCAATTTGAATTTGATAGTTGAGAAAATTCAAAGAAAACCCTATGAGAGGCAGCAGTAAAGAAATGTTTTCAGATTAGAATTAGAAGCCTCAATAGATGTAATAATTACAAAAAATTAAGTTGTATCATAACATTGAATTTGCAATATAAATTAAAGTTAATAGTTCTATACAAAAATTTGAGAACAGTTGGTGGTATTGTTTGATAGAGGGTGTAACTTGATAGTTAAAGAGGTTGAATTTTCTTTGTAATGATTTTGTAACGGTAATATTTTTTTTATGAAAAGATTAAAAGATTAAGGCTTAAAAATATGATGAAATGATTTTGGTAAAAATATTGGCAAATACTTGCAACTTCGACAAGTCCCTTGATGGATTGCTTAAAGCATTTCAAAATCATTGTCTTAAATTTTAAAAAAAGAAAAAACCTAAAAAATTAAAAAAAAAAAAAAAAAAATATGGAATTTTATATTTGTTTTAAGGTGGCGTGGTATTGGTGGTGAAATTGGCAATTTAAAATGATCTTTATAATACCATCTTAAGCATTTTTTGAAAGGCTAAAAGGGGCGGTCTATAGTTTTTGGATTTTGAGAGGTATTGCTGTTTAAAATTGATGGAAAATGCCAGCATAAGGATGGTTAGAGTAGGGATTTGACCAGAAGAATAATTGAGCAGTTGCAAATTGATAATTCAATTAGATTAAATGATTAAAGACAAAACTAGAAAGATAAAAGTTGAAATTAGTAGGGAATTTTTGGATGGATGAGAAAAATTTAACTTGAAATTGTATTATGGTGAGGACACCTCCTACAATATATTAATGTAGGGGAGAGAGGTTTTTGTCATTAAGAAAGTGTAATACAAGCTACAAATACTGTTGTGCAGGTGTTGTTAGGTTACCATGGCATGATCCTTTGGTATGGCTCAGCGTCATAATAGAGCCCACGCCTCCTTAATTGTGACCTTCGCCAATTCAGCTTAGAGCCCAGGTTCACGATGTATGAATGCATATGTGTTCTCGGCATAGCCTATTCACTTGAGTTAATGTCTTCATGTGGCACATTCATGTTATTTTCATGAGTTTGGGATTGGCCAGTTGTATTATGTTACAAGCATGATTATATTGGAGCTTAATTGAAAATTAAAACTTTACAGATTTGTATGCCAATTGAGTTGTCCGATGCGTAGTATGTTGAATGAATTTCTTCCAGTGCAACCAGTGCCTTGCGCGAGCTTATGGTAGACATAATAAAATTAGCTCGTACACGAGAACAGATATCCTGTGCTTGCATCCTGAAAGAGGATATAAATTGGAGTAGTGTAAACACCTGAAATCTTTATTCTGGAAGTCAATGAGATGATGTTAATCCACTGGTCACTGATTTCAGGGGAAGAAATAGAAGATGACATTTTATTCATTTTGAGAAAAGGAGCAACTTTTAGAATTATTAAGATACCCCAACCGTCTTGAAGTAGTATATCCTACATTAATCTATTGTAGAAAACAATTACTGACACCTTATCCGGAGCATAGATCCCCTTTATCTTATGGCCTAAGTGCCTATGGTCTGTTGTATTACATAAAAATGTTCATAGTCGTTCCCAATAGACTGACAATTAAGACCACCAGGTTGTGACAAACTAACATTGAGGTATATCATATAAAGTTTTATTTGATTTAAGTATTATTAAACGCGGCCCAGACGCATTGAGGTGCAAACGAAAACGTGGTACGGTCGGAAAATGTTCTCGTTGCGGCTCGGCCGTGTCAACAATATTTTTTGTCGCGCAAATGACTCTCATTGCACCTCTTGCATCTGGGACGTCTTCCCGGAAAATGACACGATGTTCTCGTGCATCTGGGAGTTCTTTCGGAAAATGACGCGAGTGCTCGTTTGCATTCTGGACGCCCTGAAAGTTCAATGCGTAACAGAGAAATGCAAACAAACTCAAATGTTGGGACCCCATGGAACCCACTCTCGGAAAATGACGCGATGTTCCTCGGGAATCTGGGAAGTTTCCGGGAAAAGACGCGATGTTCCTCGTTACTCACAGGTATCCCCGCTATTCTGTTCACCATGCAACCAAATCAGTACGCCGAAACACACGGCGATAGGACTCGCTCAGTAAGGATCGGATCTGGCGGGCGTATAAAGGGTTTATGCCGTTGATTTGCGTGTTCAACACACATAACAGCGTGTTGACATCGGCGGGTGTCAACATTTATGCCGTGTTGTCGCCAGATCTCGGCAGCCGCACCTTGAATACGCCTAACACACTACAAAAGGACAGTCAGGTACATATATATATATAACCTTCCGCAAGGCCTGACATATCAGAGAGTAAACCGTCTTCTATATATACGTTCTGTTCCGAGCCAAGGCCCCAGCCACTACAGGCAGGCTTTGTGTACCTCTGCGACATGCTACATTTTGTACGCAATCAATGTAACGCTACCGAAAGCGTCCCTAGATCAAATCAGATTTAGCATTAGGCACCCGTCCATTTTTACCTCTCTTCAGCGGGAGAGCCGCTTCGGTAAAATCACCCATTAGTCGGAAAACACCGGAGCTGCTGGCTAAAAAAAATTTTGGCGCAAAATCACTACCATCTCCGGCGGAAACATAGCCCGTGGCCTGCTTGGTTTCAACCAAAAATATTCCGCCGCGGTGGGCGGGGTTGTATTTAATAGCAAAGATAACGGATTGTTTTTCCACTACCGTTAGTGCCCATGGAAGGGGTTCCCAGGGACCAAACCAATTTTGCTAAGGACGGATTCAAAAACTTTTTTTTAAATATGAGAAGGTTTCATAAATAACACAAATGCAAAAAAATCCCGGCCCCTGAAAAAATGTCAATGAGTAACAGAGAAATCGCCAAACAAATCAAAATGTTGGGACCCATGGGAACCCCTCTCGGAAAATGACGCGATGTTCTTGTTGCATTGGGACGTATTCCGGGAAAATGACGGCGATGTCCTCGTTGCATCTGTGACGATTTGCCCGCAGAAGATCGAACTGGCACAATGTTCTTGCATCATGGGACGTCTTTCCGCAAAAGTCGCGATGTCCTCGTTGCATCTGGGAGCCTTGCCGGGAAATGAAGCGATGTTCCTCGTTGGAACTGGGACGTTTCCGCGAAAAGCGACGCGATGTTCCTCGTTGCATCTGGGACGTCTTCCGGGAAAAGGAAGCATTGCTTTTCATTGCATTTGGGCCGTTTAAACGGCTAGATATTGCAAACCAAGTAGAATCAAGTCAGATTCATACAACAAACTATTTTGCATGAACCCAATTGCTTCCTTTTTCAACGTCAACATGCCGTGGCCCGCACGTCGTTGTGATAAAAAAGCTAACAAACCGGTCAAAAATTGAGGGTAATTCTTTGCCAAGCCTTACGGCCTATGCATAGCACGTATTTAGCAAAGATTACCCTCAATTTTGGCCGTTTTGTTAGCTTTTTTATCACAAAAGAGTGGCAGGGCCACGGACGTTGGAATTGTAGTTTTAAATCAAGTGGCAGGCCACGGAGTACAAAGCAGGGCCACGGAAGGAAACGTTTATTTATTTTTTACCCCCCCACCCCCCCCCCCCCCCCCCCCCCCCCCCCCCCCCCCCCCCCCCCCCCCCCCCCCCCCACCCCCCCCCCCCCCCCCCCCCCCCCCCCCCCCCCCCCCCCCCCCCCCCCCCCCGCCCCCCCCCCCCCCCTTGGGGAATGAAAACTCCTCGTACTCCTCGTGAGGATAACCAAAACCCATGAAATACCGCATTACCACGACTAAAACTAAGACCTAAGGGCCATAAAGACCAGGTCTTTGAAATAACGACCTGCTAAATCCCTGCAGGCCATCAAGACTGACCCTAAACCTACGACTAACAAACTAACGCCCTGCGGGCCATAAAGACCCGGTCTTTGCAAGAAAGACACGACTTAAACTCCTACCGGACATAAAGACCCGCGTACTACTTTTAAAAGATAAAAAACACTTCGTGTTAGCTGTGATGCGGTATATCTGCCCCCAACACAGACAGGCGGATGCTCGTTTAACGGTTAGCTAGTGAGTTGCTAGTTAGTAAGAAAAATTCGAGCGATCAACCGGTAGCTAAAATCGTGCGATCAAATCGGTAGCATCCTCATTTCCAACCATTACGTCTACAACCAAACCTTGGTGGTTCATGGGTCACCACGGTCAATGCAAACAGAAGACCCATGGAACTAATGTCACTAGGAGAATATTTGCCATGTAACCCGACCATTACTCCTACAGGATTGCAGAGGACAAGAAATTAGGTCATAGCTCAAGACCCATCCAGCATTTCGCCCTGATCAGAACACACTCGGACAGGCTCCAATCACAGGTCGCCCGGAAATCATACGGTGCCCCGAACGCGGTGCAGCATGGTGGATCTGAGATTAGCGAAGTGGTTCCGAGGATCCTTTTTGCTCTGGTGTTTCAAAGCGATTTCCAGTCCTGCTTTCATCTGCATCCTACAGCAAAGGGGTAGTCCTAGAAGTGTTTCGCTAGCCTGCAACTAGGGTACTCACTCCTACTTTCGCCCGTACTACCACCGCTTCATCAGATTGGGGTTAGTTTGAAAACCGTTAGTTGGGGTAGCCCCAGTTCCCATCTAACGGCAAGAGGGCTATTCACACCGTGCTTTACAACAGCTATGCCCATTTCCCTGTCCCGCTGCCAATTCTAATATCACACATATTTCATTTGCAACGGGGTTTAGTATTCAGTCATGGTGACAATCCTCACGCCGTCCTTTGTTTCAGAGGAGGCTTGGCTCTGTGCTTATATTGTCCTTAGATGGTTTTAAACCCCCCATATTGAGGCTGCATTCATCACCACCCAGACTCTTGAGAAGCCTGACGAGCCGGCAATGATCGTCCGCATGGACCGAAACGTGCCATATAGCACAAGGTCCTCCACTCAGCAGGACATCGGCCTTCCGTCACCGGCTTTCCTTACGCTACATTTCCATCACGCTGCTTCAACGTGACGATTCGCGTGACGGGCTTTCCGCTTCAACGCCGTACTGGGGGAATCCTTGGTTAGTTGGTTTCCTCGCTTTAAATTCAGCGGGTGGATTGAGTCTCGCTCGATCTGAGGGCGAGTCATAAAGACATTGAGAATTTTAGGTGTCGGTTCCTCTTGCGGCGAACAGGCCGCGCCGGCACATGCCAGGAGCGCTTTTCAAGGCCTGAGCGCCTCGGAACATTTCGGCGGCACCTTACCTTCACCCCGTCCAGAGCTTTCCAGACGGTTCGTAGGGATTTACCGGTCAGACGCTGGCGCAATTTTCGCTGGTTCTGCCACACCCGGACCGTCCAGCCGCGCCTCCCGGCACGGAACACAGACAGTTTGTGGAGGAGGTGCCGCTTTTTATGGAATCCTTTAAGGTCGCATCTAGTGTCCTCGCGGTTGCCATCGCGATTTCTCGTATTTAGCGATCCTCAGGCCCGAACAGGGTCGGCCAGACCGTGGCCCGAACCGTATGCATTCAAATACCAATGAACAATGTCATCGTGCACGAGCCAGCGTACCACCACGCCAAGGATAGACCTACAGTGGGTTAAAGCGTTTACGACCACTCGCAGGATCAACATTGTGGCCTAAAATAATCCCCTATCCTCGCATCCAGGCGAGCGGGGGCGAGGAACCTGTCAAACCACGTGAGAATTGGCAGTTTTTTTCACAGGTACCCGCTATTATGTTCCCATGCAACAATGAGTACGCCGAAAAAAACGGCGATATGACTCGCTTCAGTTAAGGATCGGGTCTGGGTGTCGTAAAGGGTTTATGCCGTTGACTTGGGTGTGTTCAACCACACTACAGCGTGTTGACATCGGCGGCGTGTCAACATTGCCTTGTTGTCGCAGCTCTCGGCAGCCTCACCTTAAATACGCACTAACACACTCAAACGGACCAGTCAGTTACATATATATAAACCTAGCCACGCCTGATATCAGAGGAGTAGTAACCCGTCTTCTTCTATATATACGTTCTGGTCCCCGAGCCAGGCCCCCAGCCGATACAGGCCGGTTTTTTTTACCTCTTGCGCATGCTTAATTTTTTGTTACACAATCCAATTGTAACGATACGACAGCGTCCCAGATCAAAAATCAGATTTCGCATTCGGCAACCGTCCAATTTTTTAGCTCTATCCAGCGGAGGGCCGATTCGGTAAAATCACCCCCTAGTCGGAAACCGGGGCTGCTTGGCTAATAAAAAACAATGTGGGGCAAATTCACTACCCTCTCCGGCGGAAACATCAGCCCGTGGCAGCATTGGCTTCCGAACAAAAATATTCCGCCGCGTGGGGCAGGGGTTTGTATTTAATAGCAAGATAAAGGGATTTTTTTCCACTCAGTAGTGCCCAGGAAGGGGTTTCCCAGGGACCAAACAATTTTGCTATGGACGATCAAAACTTTTTTTGTAAAGGGGGAAAGCGTAGTCATAAATAAGACGAATGCAAAAAAAATCCGGCCCTGAAAATGTTCAATGCGTAACAGAAGAATCGCAAAAAAATCAAATGTTGGGACCCATGGAACCCACCTTGGGCACTAGTGTAAATCAAAACAAACACAAAAACAAAATGGTTAAACTGTGTCCATGTAAAGTAAAGTGTCTTGAATCCAGATAGTATTGTTGAACGATGCTGATGTACCGTAAATGGGTTTGCACAAAGACTACAATCTAGGTAAAAGGTTGGAACATTTTTATTGGCCTACTTCAAAACGTCCCCCTCTCCTTCCCCATCTATGTTGAATCCTGAAAAAAATGTGTTTTGTCACCCGACAGAACCCAACCTGGATCGTGGGGATGGGGAGGGGGTGCCTTGCGTGGCTAGAGAATGCTTCAAGCTTCCCAAAGTAAGTTGAAGGGAGGGAGCCTTTGCTTGATCCTTCTCCGGTGCTTCTGTTTCAGAGAAATATGCAAATAACGGGGCAAAAAGAGCAGCCATGTTCCCAACAGTTTTTCGACAGAGAGTTGTATTCTTATATGGCAAACCTACGAAGAAAATATCGCAGAGAGCCTTTAATTCGGCAGTGCAGTACTTTGAAATGTGTATAGCACACATTGGGAATTGAGCACCATAAAGTCAATTAAGTGTGGATGCCTTTATTATGTTTATCAAGAAATATTGGGTCTGGGGCATGTATAAACCTTTGTTTTCATAACAGAAATGTAACTTTCTTCATTTTTTGCAGGACCTGGTTATGTGTTGTTTGTTTCGTTAGATTCTCACGTTTGGCTGAAATGCAGTTAAATAAAAGCTATGACAACACAATCGTGTTTGTGACCATTGTCCGAGTCGATGACAGTATGTCCGCTATGCAGGATGTAACCAAAAGGAGATAATTGCTTCTGTTATGCGGCCCATTGCGGGATCAATTTCATGGGATAGTAATGCTCAAAGGATTCTTACTGCGATTTAGTCTTTGTAATGTAGACGGACTATTAATGGGGTGTGGAGGAGCAAATAGTATATCTGTTTATGATGGTAAGGATATTATTCTTGGCTCTCTGAACCAAAGTAAATACATTCCTCAAACGTCCTCGGAATAAAACAAACCGTAATAAAAATAAACCCATTGTTATAATTCTGAGACCTGTGTTCTACTTCCTTGGCCGTTCTTTCGAAGGATTTTTGGGTGTGTTGTTAATCCCTCGGAAAGTAATATATGTCATGACAGTACACACATACATACAAACAAACATAATACGACAAAAAAAATAGGATCAATGTTGGGTTCTCGCTTTGTGCAGTAAAGTTGTTTTATATAATGCTACTATTAGTTTTCTAAAACAGTTGATAAAAAAGAGTGATTGCGTGCGATTTTGGGAAAATTATAATTTTACTGCTTATAATGGTGACTTTTATGACTGTGATACCTTCATTTTTTCTAAACGAATATTGTTTTTTATGTGCAGTGTTTTGTGTATTTATAGTATATACTATGCACTGCTTAAGACCCAAAAAAAAAAACCCCAACACAAATACTTATTTCGAACATACCCATCGGAGATTTTTCTTCTGTCTTCAAGTAATATAAAATGCGCTCTTATTCTCCCGATTGCCGCTATTTATATAATATATAGCTATATATTCAATATAACTTATATATATATAATTATAGATATATATATATATAATATATATATATATAATCAAATGCAGTTACAAAGTAGCGAGAGAGACTCGATACCTTATAATGAGGTAGAGCCTAATATACCAATTAGGCACACTAAACAGCATTATTTCGCTACACTGTGTTTCACGTTGCCACCTAGTGCAACGATATCAGGCAATTGGCTATGGAATTTCTTTTTTCTACACGACTGAGCTGGCCATGTTTGATCGTTGTTTTCCCTGCGTTGCTTATGACGCCACTTCGAGACCATTTCCACTCCTCCTTATTGAGGGCTGATCCCGGTGATAAGAAAGAGCTTTTCTTCTAAACACCAATTGACACATGTCTGCCTTACGTTTCTCAGTGTTAGAAATCCAATCGAAATCGATTTTTGACGGTTTCCCTGTTGAATCCTTGTTTAGTTTGGATCCGGAATTTTTGGGGGAAATGTTTGTCCGATGGGCTTGAGGAATGATCGTCCGATGTTGGTGGAGACGTCTTTTGCAGAAGGCCGGGTTGTACCAGGTGATGTTACGTTTACGTTTGCGCGGTCATCCTGCTACTTTTCAAAAAAAAAAAAAAGAAAAAAAAAAAAAAAAAAAAAAAAAAGAAAACAAAGAACCTCGTTGTTCCGCTGTGCCTTCAGAGCGTCGTTGTAGAAGCTGATTGCAGCGTTTGTCGAAGTTTAATCTTTGTTGTATGACTTATCTGATATACGTCTGCTTATGAAGGCTGGTAGGTTCTTGTTGATGTTTGGGCGGGTGGTTTGGAGAGCGCATGGGTGTAGACTGGTCGGGTCGTTGGGTTTTTGCGGCATGGGTAATTTGTGCCGTTGTCCCAGTTGAGAGTTCGTTCAAGGAAGTTGGTGACTTTCAAGGTTGCAGTCGAATGGTATGTTGAGGTCGAGATCTCTGAATGTCTTGATGATGCTTTCCGATTCTGTCGGATGCGGTGCGGATGTTCTGTTTACAAACTGGTTAGCCGTCGTCTCTGTATAGTCCTATTTCCACCTTGTCGAACTATGTAGATAGTATGTTGAGGATTTTACAAGCTGATGAGGTCCCAACTTCAGCGCCCTCTAGCTGCCCCCTGTTTTTACGGACGTCTAATCAGGTCATAGACACATCCATTATTTCTCTTTTGTTTACGACAAAAGTCATTATTTCTCTTTTTGGTGACCATTCATTATTCTCTCTTTTTTCTTCAAGGGTTGGCATCGTCGAATAGAAGCGACTTCCTGGGAATGAGGATGATGTCGATGTCCTTCCTTGGAGTGTCGAATATTTCTTTAGGCGCACGTCATGCTTTCTTGAGTCGGTCCCTTCTGTGATAGATGGGTTAAAAGTCGATAATGTCGAAGCTAATGAATGTAGGCTTTGTCCTTGTCGTAATTGTCTATACCTGAGTCGAGTTGAGCCACTGGTTGACGGAAGTTTGCAGCTCTGATGTTTTGGTTGATTCTGTCCGATGGATTTGCCAAGAAAGATGAGTTCCACGATTTTGGCTTTTGTCCTGGTTTATGCGTCCTGCATGGTAGCTTGTTTGGCAAAATTCTTCTCTTTCGTGGTCTGTAAGCGTGATGGAAATCTGGGTCTTTTGCCATCGTGTCCATTCTGTCCGCGTTTTTTTTTTTTTTTCAGTTCAAAATACAGGATGATTCCAATGGATAGCTGAATGGGGGTCGCTGTGCGTACTTCACACAACCTGGATTTTCTCTATAGCTATTACTCTGTATTTCATTCTGCAATCTTCTTATCTTTCGTTCCACGGTGGGGTGATGATATATACCACAACAAATCGGTGATAGGGACTTCCATCATTGTCCCTCGTCTATGGAATAGCCTGTCATTGTATATACTCAACAAGCTGGTCATGTTAATTCTTTCAAGAAACTTCTCAACCCCAAACATTTTCCTGATTGTTCCTAGTTGTGTGGTTTTTTCTTCCTTTTTTATTATTATTTCTTTTATTTCTACAACGCTTAATCATCTTTTCGGTTATTAGGCCGTTTGTAAAGCCCGCTTTATTGGTAGTGTCTCTTGTGACTTCCCGAACGCAGATATTTTGATTTATATTCTATTAAAGTTCTGACAATGTATGGACCTTGATACTCGAGTGTTCTAAACCATTTTTTTTTTCTAAGATTCTAGTGCTATGAGTTTAAAAAGTAATCCTATGCTTTACGTAAAATCAACTATTGTGACAATAAATTTGGCAGGGATTATAAGCTGTTTAAAAATCTTCATATTTTAATTTACACGCCACTTAGTATATTATCCTGTAAGTTTACAAGATTTGGTTCGATTTCTTTTGCTGCCAATGGATACACGTGTTGTTATTATTTTTTAACTGAATACATTGGAGAATACAAACACCCCCTTTAGTTCAAGATGATTTCATACAAGTAATGAGTATGAGTTTTGAACTATTTATAAAAAAATATCCCTTAAAAATATGGTAATACCCTGCAGTTCGATGATGTCATTCGGCTGATAGTAGGAAACCGTAAAAATTAACCAAGCATTGTGAAATCATGCTTATAACATTTATTGCTGCTTTTTGCCATTCTTGAATGAAAAGTAAAATTGTCTCTTTTCTCCAGTTTATTTTTATGGTGAAATATCCCTGAAATGTATATTTCACATTCCAAATCCAAAGCAAAATCTCTTGACATTACGGTTTTTGGCTGTTAGTCTTGCAGTTTACATTGATCTAAAGTGTTTTTTAAACATGAAGGCTATCACATAATAACCATTATCATAATATTTTCATTTCTAGTAGATACTTTGGGAAATTGTGGTGATCCTGGCATTCCTAGTAATGGTTCTTTCAAAGACAACACAAGGCTTTCATATTTGGAGCAATCGTTCCATTCGTCTGTATCCAGGCTTTCTTATCTCTGGGTCTCCGACCATACAATGTGTTTTAGTGTTTATCAAGAGTCGCTATGGAACAGTACAACTCCACATGTGAAGGTTAGTGGGATATTGTAGAGATTGAATAAAAATAGTTTTAGTTTTGGTAGTGATACTACGTGAAGAGATATTGTCCGGCAGGAAGCACAGTCCGGGCTCCAAGACACAACGGAATAAAGCGTGAAACTGATGTTACGTAAGAGTCAACGAATCGATTGCCCTATTGTTTTTCACCATTGTGCCCGGACTGTGAGCCCGGTGACCATATCTCCTGCCCAACCTGTCTATTTACTATCAAAGCTTTGCACTGACCACTTCGTCCGCCAATATTCAAATATCAGGTTATATTTGTTTTAATTATTTCAAACAACAACTACACTATATGTTTTCCCCATATGAATTCTTCATGAAATTGTTTTCGCGCTGGTCGTTTTACGCTGGGATTTTTTACGGGCCGATTTTTTGTAATTGTCTAGTTTTAAATGCGCTCGTTTCTTATTCAAAAAAAATTAAATCGGCCAAGCCCTTATGGAGTTAATTATGGGGTCCCATGACCCCCCTTGGGTTACGAACTGGAGGTCCTCTTGAGAAATTTTTAAAAATCCAAGAACCAAAGCGATTTTTGGGTTGCTAATATAAGTTCACACATACATGTAAAAGTAAACAATTATTGTACATTAAAAGATAATTAACCCTTTATGTTCTGAAAACAACGTTTCAATCATGGACTTTGCTAAACCCGTTACGGTGCCAACTCATGGGAAAATGACGTGATTTTGCAACACCCGTAAAAATTACATGATTCCCTACTGCTGGTATGTTTTACATATATATCATTTGGGTCTGTAACTAGAATACACATAAAATAAGTGTTCAAAATGTTGTGCAAGCGCAAGCTCATTTGATTTTCCGTCCTTTTTGCCCAATTTTTCGCGTGTTTTGAAAACCATGTTTTGCCCCTAATTTGCCGCCAAAATCCAAATTGCATTTTTAATTGCTGATTTGGAATTGCCTTAGACCTCCCAGTGGTAGAAATTTCTTGCAAAAATATTTTAGTTCCCTTCGGGAAAGGGGTTTTCCTTGGGTCCCTTGGGATTGACGTGTGATCTGTTTAGGCGCAAGCTGTTTTGAGCTTTTAAGCATTCAATTTAGCACCCACTGTTGGCGGCAAAAGAAAGATTTGTATTTGAGGTGCGAAAGTTCTATTCTACGCGCAGATACCGTGGATCTCTGTCGTTGTTGTTTGCGTTTAATCCAGCGAATAATTAAACAAAACAAATCGCGTCATCGCGGTTTTTTTCTCTACGCCCGCTTTCAGGCGCAAATCCTCTACGCACCGCGTGCACTGCTTTGCTGCTACTGAATGTGCCCCTAACTTTTTTTGCAGCACAAACGAGGCGCCACTAAATTGTTAAAATACTAATAATTTGAGTTGTTTAGGCATTTATTTAAAATGTGTTTAATGGAAAACTTAAGTCGGTGACCCCCATTTTTGTATTTCCAAAATTTTGAAGAACGAACATCGGGACTTAAACATATTTCGAAATTACAAATTTTATCGAGAAAAGAAGAGTGACAACAGATCTTCTTTGTTTTGGCTATTAGGCTCAAAAACAAGCGGTGACCCCCATTTTTTTTACTGCAGATTCTTAATCAGCACCGTTGGTTGTAAATACCATATATGTGAATTCTGGAAAAAATACGAGTAGAGTAGATCAATACACGTCAAAAAACCGTTAAGCTGTTTTGTTTTTAAAAATATTGATCGGAATTTTGGGGCAACCAAACGTCAATGTTTAATTGGAGCGCGAAGGCGGACATTTTGTTATGCTTTTTCTCATACATTGTGCACTAACTTTTAACTAAATAATTATTTTAAGTTAAAAATAGATAAATATGTAAACCAAAAAGTAGGGTTTGGCAAAAATTTTAGTTTTTTTATGGGATACCTTTTTCCCGAAGAGTATTTACCCTTCATTCCTCCATGGAAACGGGATTACGGATCTTTTTAGAGTATTTAAATATGCATGTAATTACTTAATGAAACAATAATTTAATTACGTTTGTCAAAAAGAAATTAAAAGCTAAATTTCATTTTAAAAAAAAACCACAAAGGTTCAAAGGTCACATTATACTGTAGAAAATTAATTTTGTCATCGACTGCCCGTTGGTGATAGGGGTCCAAGTCAAACGAAGGTGATTCTCGGAAACGATCGTAGGATTTCGATTTTTTTCTTCAAAAGGTACGCCAACTGAAAGGTAAGGCAATTATAAAAAAATGAACAAAACGTGTTCGTAACACGCGACGTGCGGAAAAAAACAAACAACCGAAATCTCGTGTGGTGAAGGTATTTACCAGGAGTGTGTGATTGTGGGAAAAATACTCGCTTGATCGTGGATTCCTTGATTAGGGCCGTTTTTGACGATCCTATTGATCGTTTTTATCGTTTAATCGTCGATTGGCCACTGAATTTCCATTTTGTAGCCTATTTGCAGCATTCCGCTACCTGTAAAATAAGGGTCATGTTTCACAATAATTACACTTACAAGCTTACAGTCCAATTATTTCCTAACTAAGCCGGGTAACTAAGCAATGTTAAAAGTTTGAATTCTCTATTCATTCAGCAATACCAACAACTACATTCCAACAACGGAAAAACTATGCTCAGGAGCTGATTATGGTTAAGTTAAGACAATCAGGTGTTTGTTGTACTCTGATAATATCGATTAGTATCTGTTAAAAAACAGCATTCCAATGTTATTTCTTTGGTGTTTTCTTACAGGCGTACTTACTGGAGGTATCGTGGCTGGATTGGTCCGCTTATGCTCATCATTCATGTTGCATACTTTATTTATAGGTAGTGTATTAATTAAATGTGAAGCTAAGCTATTTAAAATTTCATTACATTTCTTCCATGATTATTGTTTTCGGTAAGTGCTACATTCTAAGTAATATTAGTTGGAAATGTGTTCGGTCGTATTTATAGAATGTTGTATACCCATTCTATGATTCCTTAATTACAGACGAAATCAACGAAGTCCAACATCGACCACTTCCAAGAAACAAAAGACTACTCCTGACCCCTCGCCAGTCAAGAAGGCGATGAAGGCGATTCATCCAGTTTTCGGAAACCAATAAGAGTCCATCAGACATTTCATTAATGTATGCTAAAGTTGCTAAACAAAATCCAGCGAGTGCAGGAAGTAAGCGGAATGACTTGGATCCGAGACAATCACAGCACATTTATACCTATGCAGAAGTCAACGGGTTGACGCAGACACCACCTGGAGGACTATTGGGACTAAAAGACACCACAGGACCTCAATCGCAACATCAATATGCATATGCTGACATCTCCAAGCAAAAATCCTTCCAATGAGTTGGCTCGTCTAACAGTGAGGGAAAGAAAGTTCAGCAGACCTCGCAATGCATACGCACATTCGCTGCCCCAAAAGGAAATCCAACAATCACAAAAAATAGGGCTGATTCGGCTTGACCACGGCAAACAGCACTCGTCCAATAAATGACAACCGTATGCCTACGCCGATGTGAAACAGCTCTACCCAAAGATCCCAAACAACCTCAACCACACCTTATGCCTACGCCGAAGTCAAACGGTTCAGCCAAACGACACGTCTAGGGGCGTATATTGCTGCCAACGAGGCGACTAAACCAGGAGGATGGTCTGAAAATGTCTTGTACACAAAATCCACTCTTGATGGAAATCTACCAGATGGCAGTCACGGGGGAAGGGTCTGAAAGGAAAAGGACGGTGGGTGGAAAACATATGTATGCACAAAGGAGCTGGCAATTAAACCTAGTTTACAAGGAAGGGGGTTACCACTCTCTCCCAGTGAAACTTTCCTATGGTGCGCTAAAAAAGCTCCACTTCTATTTCTCATCCTTTTCGGTATTTTTAGCGAAACAAAAGGTGGAAGGTAGCGCCTTCACCGGGGGTAGGGTAGAGTAGGGGACGGTGGTTGCCACACAAGAAAAAAATAGGGTGGATATTCTAAAATATTCGGCAGTGGGCTCTAACTAATGGTTAAATCAAACTAGTCAAATTCATCATTAGAGTAAAACCGCAGGAAATACGATATTACTACTTTGTACACAAAATGGGATTGTCGTCTATTTCCTGTGTAATGTATTAGTCATTGTGACCCCCTACTAGGTTGTTGTTACTTATTTGGTATTAAGGAAAGAAGACTATCCACGGCTATCAAAAATCATAGCACAGGTACTCATTCTAAATTACCGAGGGTGCTAAAAAAACTCTGTGTTGAAGCCTGTTTTTGGGTGTGGTGCTCCCCTTTTTTTGTTCCTTGGTAAACATGCTACAAAAAATGGTGTAAGACGAGGGCTAATGACAGAATAGCATTGAAAACACTATTCTTCCTCAATGTATGATTAACTTGACAAATAGTATGGTAGTGTATTTCAGCGAAGATACGTATAATCTAATCGGGTTGTCTCAGGGGGTGAAGCATCAAAACAAGTCGTCCGTGCTGGGCCGCTGACATTTTGATATTGCACGGAATAATTATCGTTGGGTGCTTGTATACAACACATAATGTCAATCGATTACAAACAATCCGGCAAAATATCAGTTGTTGGATGTTTGGTGCTATGTGTGGTAACTGTGTCCTACCCATGGCCACAACACGAATGAAATGACACGTCGGTTGTCTTGATGGATAATAAAAAGCTCAATGAATACATCTGTTTCAACTAAGCGCGCATTGCATTATGGGAAAAGAGTATCTAAGCACATGATCCGGTGCACATATCACCTGGCCACCTCAACACATAGACTCAATTTGTATCATACCGAGTAGTTATATGCAAAGCGGCACCCACCAGTATGTGGAAGAAGCGGAGGAAGCCATGCCTTTCTATTGTTGGTACTCTATGGTTTCTTTGTGCGTCGGCAAAACATGCGAGACGATGAATTTTAAAGATTACGTAACGATTTACCTCTCTATCTATATCGAACCTCTTTGGGTGTCTATCCAGGGTGAATGTGTTGGGTGTATAATAATTATAATGGCTGTTTTGATATTAGGTGTATCGGTGCGCATGGACTACAGAGCTCTGTAGCCATGGCGCGTATGTTCAAGGGAGTATGTTTGATAGAGATTACTTTTTTGCAGGGGAAGTTTCTGGAGTTTTGAGTTAGGCACAGGTAATTTAACAGAAGCATGATTGATGTGAAACTTTTCAGATGCATGGACGATGAAAACAGTGGCACGGACGTGTGCCTGGGGTCTAACGTTGAGTACATTTAAGCAACAACTTACAAAAATGTACTGTTATTACCACTGCGTAGGCTATTATTGCATGGCCGTAGCATAATTTACAATTTGAGTGGTGTTTACGCCTATGGTGTTATGACTTAATGAGAAGTCTGTGGTATTGTATGTAGATAGCCAATTTAGACGTGGAAAAAATGCGGTCTAGGCAAGGGCTATATGCACGACAGTCGTGCATATAGCCTTTGCTAGACTCAGTTTTCAGTCCCATATTTTATGGAACTGAGATCACTGCCTATCGCCTACAGTAGACAGGTCGAAAAAAAATTATAATTTCAAAAGATTGGTACAAGCCCAATTTGAATGTTGTCCTAGATCATTTGTATAAATAAAAAAGCACTCAGTTTCAAAAGCATGGTAAGAAATGCAAAGGTGTTTCATGGCAAAAAAAACAATGTTGTCAGCCGTGTGAGGGACTCCACATGGTGAAAATTTGCACCCCAAAAAATCAATGATCTTTAAGATCGTAAAATGCGGAACTCACTACTTTGAAACAGAAAAGAGGTAAGTTTAATACTTACCAATCCACATCAACCAAGAAAACGTACTGATTTTTTGAGGTTTGGGGTGGAAACTCGTCTACCTTTGCCTATAGGCACCCTAAGATTTCTGGTTTTTGACATGACATATTTGAAAAATAAAGAAGCTAAAAAAATTCCCTAAAAATATAACATCTTTAAACAGTGTACGTTCAATACAAAACCAAATTAAAAGCACAGTGAATTCATCACCTGAAATCTGGATGTAAACAAAGTGGAGGGTGTCAAATTCGGAAACCATGTGAGGCATGCAGGTAAGTTTTGGCCTCCAAATCACACATTTTGATTCCAAATGGTAACAAATCACCTACGTGAGCTACCCAAGAATCTTAGGAAGAACCCCGATTACAAAATCAGTTAACAGTTGCTGATTATGGATCAGGAAAGGATCGAGTTAGACGCATGCGGTGCCATGCCAGTCTTTGCGTTGAGATGCCCAGTCACAAAGTGATGGTGTCACAGAGGCAGTATAAGCTATCATTGATGTTAAATGTTTCAAATTCATGCGTGACAAGACACTGTACTTATGTTTAGGGTATCACTAAGGAGCCTTATTTTGCATTGATTTGGAATTTTGAAACATGTTGAAAAACAATTTAAGTTAGCTTAACCCGATGCTGGTAAGTACGGCATTGAAAAGTATAATCGCCGCGTAATTTCTAAACCAATGGCACGCGAGCGTCTGTTGAACTGCGTATGGCTTCCTGTTGTCAAGCGGTCGTCACAACCCTTCGGGTTTACGCGCGAGTAGCCAGAATTTGTTTCAGAATTACTGACGAAGAGTATACCACACTATGACTTGAACTAGTTGAAATAGTCTTTACTACGCTTCAAAGGCATTGAAACTAGTCTGTACTACCAGGGGGTAGGACATGCCAACCTAAAGCAACAGGGCAAAGTCAAAAACGGCACCAACTTCCGGGGGTGCTAGTTTGTTTCAAAGACTTAACGGTAGGAGGGCGCTTACGCATATCCGAAATGGTTACACACAGACTGACTAAAGACTAGGCCTGGTCACGAAATTTAAATCTACCTGACCGTTATTGGAAATTACACTATTTGCAGCGGGGTAATACAAAATCCCGACGGATTTTGAAACCAATTTTTTTTAGTAAATTTATCATGGATATTACTAAGATCTTTGGAAAAAAGGTTTAAGAGTGATTTTTAAGGTCACTGGGACCGAGACTTGCCATAGTAAATGCATGTAAGCAGTTTCACAAATTACCGTTGGAAATCCCAATGCCCAAACGAGCAGATCGTGTCCTACCCTCCATGTTTACTACAGAACCAACATGTCTAGTCTAACATCTTGTTCGATTACGCGGTGACAACAGAGATACAGAATTCTTGCTTCTTTGCCGTATTGTAGTGATAAACGGTAACGAGATGAATAGTTTGGTGTCACGTGTCAGGTACCAGGTACGTGTCAGTTATCAGGTATCATTTTGCTCTTCGGGGGCGACCATATATAAAATCCGACTATGTAAATGCAGGTCTGTAAGGACCCTCTGCCCCAAGTGCTATTATTTTTCCAAAAGACACCGTTTATTATGTCTAAACAGTTACAAAATTTACCTTTTCCCTACTGATTCAAAAACCGAGTACATGACGAAATCGTTTTTTCTAGTTCTAATGTAGGGATACGTACGGCATTTTTACCGAAGGGTCCCCCGAAGCAAATAATAAACAATCAATGCCTGACGTTCATCAAATTCTTTATTTTTCCACAAATGGGTGTTATTCCCATAATAAAATTCCTTTTTAGATTCAACATCCTGTATATTGTTCTTTAATAATTAATATTTTTTTTTTTTTTTTTTTTTTTTTAAGTGTTAATAATTACTTTTCAATTGTCCCCGCATGACTGTGAAAAAGATGGGTCCATAAGTCTAAAACTGAAAACAAAGTCAGCGGGCTAAATACCATTACCGTGGAGTGAATGAGCAGACGGATCCCCGTTTTAGTTTAAGCAGGCTTACAGAAACTTGCGCGCGGCTGCGAGGGTTATGCGTCTAGATATATCTCAACCACCTTGGTTTTGCACCCGGATCATTGAATGACCTCTCTTTTTGGCTAAATGAAAAAATGCAAATCTCACTGTGATAGCAGCTTAGTTGCGCATGGACGTCGCCGTGCGCAAAATGTTAGGGAAGACAAATCGTCGCTGCCTTTACAAAATACAGGGCCGCCGAGAGAATTGGGGTCGGGGGGAAAACATTGGAGTTACGCGGCCCTCTTACCAACTTCGTTTTCCAGAACCGCATGGGGGTGTGGATTGGAAGTTTCGGTGGGCTGCGACGCGGACCATGACGCGGCGCATGGATGTGCGGACCTGTATTTGTGTTGATCGATGCAACTTATGGATGTTTTTGTTTTGAATTATTTTGTTAATGGAGGACCCCAGGGGGTGGGTGCGGAGGGGCGTGTAAATTTTATAATGAAATTGATAGAACCAATTTGAAATTGGTATGTAGTCCACTTAATAATTCATGAACTAACGTTTTATTAAAACAAAATCTTAATTGTTTTGCGTAATTTCTCAAACCAAGAGGGGCCCTGTACTAAATTTATTAACCGCGCGAGCGCGAAAAAATTGAAATTTCGTGGGTTACAGAGTATTTCTCAACGCAAGTAGGTATCATTGTCGCAGGAGGGGGAAACAGGTCCCTGTATCCGCCAATGATCTCTTTCTCCCCCCTCCTCTTCCATCACAATCTCTCACTTTCTCTCCCTCTCTGACTTTGTCACAACTGCAAGGGCGTGAAACCTTTATTTTTTTAGGGCCGGGACCCCTAGGACCCCGGGCCCCGGGGTAAAATTCCCCCCTTGACCCCCCCCACTCTCGGCGGTACTGCAAAATAATACAATCAAATTCCAGGAAATGTGATATGCTGGGACCAATATTTTTAGGAGGGGATACAAGCTCATATTCCACCTGTGTCAACCTAGTCGACCGAAGGGGGCGGGGGGCGGGGGGGGTTACCCCCCCCACCTCAGGTTTTTCCCCGGCTTGCTAAAAACCCCATTTTGAGTCCAAATTATTAAGTAACTGTCAATTGACATATTCGCCACTTGAATCAAAAACAAACAATCCCACCGGGGTATAGGTAAGATAATAGTGGTGATCCCAAAGGGAGGGATAGGGGGTGGTAACCACACCCTCCGAAAAAAAAGGAGAAGTAAACAACATGCCTAACACAGCACGGACATGACAGACTCTTGATTTTGATACCAATAGATAGCTAGGGGTCCTCCTCTTTCCATGAGTACCAAGATGAGTACCCAACTGCGTCATAAAGTTCGCATATAAGTTCGCATAATCAGCAAAACTGCCATTCAATAGGACACCCACAGTGAAAACATTAAATTTTCGCCCAAAAGGTTAGGAAAACAGAGTTCATGCGGTTTTTGACTCTTTTTTTTTTTTTAACTTGATGGGAAATGACTAGTTTTATGATAATGCAGCATTTAGAGCTATAAAAAGGTGTTTGCGTCGCTAAAAGTGCGAAATACAATTTTCAACACTATATTCAGTATTTTCGTACTTCCTCAAATATATGACGTCATGCTAACGTCATAATGGGGTATGTTAGACTTATTTTGGTACCAATGGAAAGAAGAAACCTAAGCTATCCCTTGGTTACCAATTTTACAGGAATCGAGGGTTCGTAACGAAAATCACAGGGGGTGGTTAACCACCACCCCCCCCCTTCGGGAGTTTTGTTACAAAAAATGGCCCTGGTAGACGAGGGTTAAATATATTATTCTGTATCGGTATCTGTATCTGGTTGTGCGCCTAGGGTAGAATAAATCTACATTTCACAAAACTTCGCCGAACACAGTTGTGGCATGCGCGTTGACAAGACACGAATGAGAGCGGCTGAATGCTAGTTGTGCAAGTGTTGTTTAACGTTGTCCAAGGATGGTGCAGCAGGTGCATTCTTGAGGTAGCTTTGTTCAGTCATTATTGCCGTTAAAGAAAGAAAATCTAGGCAACATTCAGCAGACTTAATGTGATGTCTTTGGTACTTGTGTAACAGTGTACTTCCCCTCAAATTCTTTGATAACTTTATTGTGGAGAAGTTTGAAGAATTGATCCTCAACCATTCATGAGGTAATTTTATCCAATCATTATTAGCCGTCTTCTTTCCTCCTTTGCTGAAGTGTTTCCTCCCCATCACTTGCTTAACATATCAGTAACGCTGCTGTAACTGTCCGGAAGTGCCCTACTGCAAAAGACGGCAGCTCTTGGAAAAACTCTGGACCATTGCATACGTTGAATTTGAAGTATGTGTTTGGGGTCCCAAACTATACTGCGATTCCACTATAGGCGCACAAGCACTTAATGTCAAACTTTCACATTAGTTGGGCAGAACCAAAAGTTCTTCTCAGGAACCCAAATTTATTTGCTTTTTTTTTATGGTGTTATTGATGTGCACATTCAAGACATTTTGTTTGTCGATATCAATGCCCAAATAAGGCTGGGACTCAACCATCTGTAGAACTGGGCCACAAAAGGTGATGAAGGGATGGTTGGTTCGTCGTGTAGGATAATTGCATTGTGTAGCACTTCCCTGGGTTAAAGGACATCATCCACACATCCTGCCACAACCTGAAGTCTATATCAGTCCTCTTGAAGCTAGCTAATGTGTTGTTTCTTTCCCGAGATGTACACCAAGCAGTCGTCGGCAAAGTCTCAACTGAACTGGACACGTTGTTTGCAGATCATTAATAAAGTAGGAATAACAATGGTCCCAACACTGTACCCTGAGGGACGCCAGATATAACTTTTCTTGGATTTGATTTTTCCCCTCACAGACTACCTTCTGTACGCCGAGTTTAAAAATTTCCTTCCAGGCCGAAAGCGAATTCCTATACCATATGTGTGAAGCTTTACAAGAGTCTTTCAATTGGCACCTTGTCAATGCCTTGAGAAAGTCAAGAATGGCAAGGTGTAGTAAGGGCCACAGCTTCCCTATTTTGAGGTGAAGTCGTGAGCAGTCTGCAAGAGCTGAGTAACTGTCGACCGTTTGGCTCTAAAACAATGTTGAATGATCGACTAGTATATCCAGTTTTTCACGGTGTTTCATTATGTGTGAGTGAATATGTGTCTCTAAAATTTTGCACACTATGCTTGTTAGAGACACAGTAGGTAATTTTCAGGTGTGCTCTTGTCCCCCTTTTTGAACAGACCGATTATATTAGCATCCCTCCATTGACATGCAATAACCTTCTCCCCTGAGCTTGCAAACGGTCCTCTAGCATTGGCGCTATTTCTTCATGCAGCGGATTTTCAGGAACCATGACGGTATTTGATCCCGTCCCGAGCTTTTTGGAGCAAGATTTTCAGCTGCTTCAAAACACACCAGCAGAATTACCAAATGCGGCACTTCTCAAATCCTGGTAGTCCAAGTATGGGATTTCCCATCTGCATTTTCCCGAGTAAGAAGACGCTTGCAAATTGTCCATTAAAAGCCTCGTGCTTTCTCCCCTTGGCCTTACTGATATGATGTTGTTACTTTAGGTCGGCAATCCCAACTTCCTCCTTTTGTCTTTTTTAAATACAAACGCCAAAGGCTTTTGGTTTCTTGATGTTAGCTTCCATGATCGGAAATGTACTCTCTTTTTTGCCTTCTGAAGACTTTTTGGGGTCAGTTTTTTGAGGTCGTCTTAAATCTTTTCCCAGTCTTCAACATGTCCAGATGCCTTGGCTTTGTTATACAACCGTTTGTTTGCTGCGAATATCGTCTGTGTTTCCCTTTTGACCATGGTAATTCATGTCTGGTAGAGCTCACTTAGACGGAACTCTTCTGTCCATGAATGGATTTCATTTCCTTTTCAAAACATCCCCATTTCTCTTGAATTGATTTATTTTTTTCATTTCATTAGACATTGCCTGGAAGTGTTGAACCATCTTTGTTTAAATACGCGTTGTCGTCTGTTAATTGGTTTCTTCTTCTAGGTTTAAGGTTGAGATCAACGTTGACAATACTATGTCCTCATCCTGTTTCCACTGTAACTTTCCTGAGGATGTTTGGTTTGTTTGTGAAAACCAGATCAAGGATGTTTTCCCCCTAGTAGGCTTATCACAATTGATCAAGGCCATTCTCATTACCAACATAAGTAATTTATCAGCCGTTTGTCTACACGCTGAGGTTGATGTTGTGACACACAATTTGGTCACCGCAGTTTGTATTTGACTGATTAAAGTCACACAAATATGTTTTTCTTTTTGTTAGGTACACTTATGGGTTCAATTTTTGTAAGCACCTGATGAAGACCATCACCTGTATCAGAATCATTATGCCTAGGCTTGTAAACAGTCCCTATAATAGTAGAGCTTTGACTTTCCGTTGCAATTTGTGCCAAAGTCATGTCACCTGTTTGGATGACAGGTCTTTGCGCTCCTTCACAGAATGTCTTTTTTAACATGCAAAAGTACCCTCCATGATCATCTGTTTCTCTATCCCGCCTAAAAACTGAGTAATTCCTCAGAAAAATTTCCGAACTACTAATTTTAGGATTGAGCCAAGTCTCTGTGCCCTGTATTATGTCCGGTTGTTGATGGTAGATTAATTGTTCAGATCTGGCCGTTTTGTCTCTTGATACTCTGAAATGTTAGATATATTCAGATGTGCCGTCAGTTTGTAAACCTTAATTTTAGATCAAAGTACTTTTTATAATGCCTTTTAGCTTTGATAATGTTCATGTATTTTATTGTCTTATAAGGGGTTTGCCAAAAGATTAATTTCCCCCCTAAAATTCGAGGACATTTTCGTTGCATAACTTGCACTTAGAACTGAAAGTTTAGAAATTTTTAACAGTTTTAAAAAAGAGAGGAAACTTTGGCGCTTGCGACAAATTCGTGGCTTTTCAAAAAACACCTTTGCATCAATACACACTCGCTTTTTCCAAAAGATGTTGTCATAAAATGCACTTTCCCGTATTCAAGTTTAACTTTCGAGAAATATCCATTTGCAACAATGATCTCGTTTCCTTTCTTTATTGCGGTCTGAAGTAATAAGCTTAAAACATTGACGCATAGGCAACACTAACTACAAGTAAATATCAGGAACACAAACAAAGAGGAAAATGGGGGCCCAAAAAAGGCCATTTACATTATCAGTATCAAATAAAGTCATTTTTTCTTTGCATATTCTCTCTTTTTTAATGATGAAGAGGTAATGGTTTGGAAATGCCTGTTTCAAATTAAAATACGCTTATTGTTTTGTTTCATCCATGGTGAGACTCAATGGTCATGTTTTCCTCCATTTGCCTGATGCCATCATTGCAAGCGTTACCCCATGTTGTTTACTAATTTGCTGATGTTCTGTTGATCATGTGGTTCAACAATGCTCGCTTGATAATTCCACTAGGTTGAGCCAGTGTAGCGTTCTCCTTTTATGTGTCGATCTGCTTCCCATTTTCACCTGGTGTTGCTTACACAAATCTCATCTCATTATTTTTTTTCTTATTACCTGGTGGCCGTTCATCAAACATCCATGGTCGTAGAGCGTAGAGACATTGGCCAATACGGCCTTATACCTGTGGCATTCATTCATCAACTCAATGTGTACATAGAGAGTAACAATGTCCAAATACCGCCCTCCTTATCCCTGGTGGCCTTCATCAACATCAATGTGTCGTAGAGAGTAGACATGCCATAACCGCCTCTTATTACCTGTGGCATATCACACAATCATGTGTCATAGAGAGTAGACAATGGCCTATACCGCCTCTAATCACCTAGTGGCATTCATCAAACATCAATGTGTCCGTAGAGATAGACATTGGCCAATACACCTCTTTTCGCGGTGGCATTCATCAACATCAATGTGTGTCTTAGAGAGTCACAAAGACACATGTCCAATAACCGCCTCTTATTACCTGGTGGCTTCATCAAACATCAATGTGCGTAAGAGTAGACATTGGCCAATAGTTTCCTTCTTTTCCACACCGCAAATATATAATTGTTGTTGTATTTTTATTGTGAAATTAAAGATTCAGTGAAGACTTGGTAATTTGGACTACATGTAATGGAGATCATTACTAATTATTATATAACGGAATCCTTGTTCGTCACAAATGGCCAATCTTGGCATACTAGCTATATAGGAGATAGTGATATAATTCAGAATTTATATTAAAAAAAAATATTGTATTATACCGTTTAGTTTGTTTATTTCATTTCACCAATTTGATCATGATGTTATGGGTGAATCAGTTTTAATCTTGGCCACCTTCATCCTTTTTAATCCAAAAGCTATTTTACGTTCTACTTAGATGCAAAAAAGGAATGTTTAAGATATTGTTATGAGTATTAACATACACTATAGATATAGACAGACACCACTATACACAACAACCATATTAAGCCGTTATTTTTACAAGAGAGAGAGAGAGAGTAAAAATGAACCTAATTTGTTCCTCTATTTCCTCCACCACTTTGAAAATAATATACATGGCAATCACCATTTTATTATTCTTTACTTCGTCGGCCAGCGTCACATAGTGCGTATTCGACATTCCTAAAAAATAATAGGTTAACTTCAAGTTGAGAATGAAATTATTCCATTCATTCAATGTATAACCCCCCCAAAGGGGGATTTTTTTTTTTTTTTTTTTTTTTTTTTTAAATCAATGATGCACACACGTGCGTGTTATTTGTCAGAAAGCCTTGAACACAGTTTATACTCATGACTGTTTACATATAAGCATGGAATAACTTAAAAATGACTTCCATTTTGTACACTCATTGTCGCTATTAGTATAATTTCATCAAACTTCAATGTATTATGACATTTTTTGGATATCTTCAAAATATTAGTCTAGGCACAAAAGGCCGAAAGTCCTCTAGAACAATTTAAGCGGCAAGTCATGCTCAACGGACTTTGGCAAACCCCATTTTTAGGGTAACTTGACCCACTGATTAATAAAATGGCTGTTGCCAAAATCAATTTCACCAAAACCAGCAAAGCCCCAATTCAGATAGCGGACAATATGGCGCAAAAATGTAAAAACTATATTTCACACGACCTGTTGCAAGACAAGTCGTATTTAAGTTGTCCACACACGTTTTTTCAGATGTTTGAGACCATGATGAATACAAAATGGGCTGTTGCCAACAAGCAATTTGTCAACCAAAAACCCCAAATTCAAGATGGGCGGACAATATGACTGCCAAAAAGGTAAAACTAATCTCACGACCTGTTCAAGAAGAAGTCGAATTAAATTTTGTCAACATCAAGTTTTAGGTAGTTTCACTATGCTGAATACACAAATGAATGTTGCCAAAATCAATTTTACCCACACCCCAATAGTCAAGATGGGCGAACGATGACCGCCAACACCAAAGGTTAAAAAATCCCACGCTTACGACATGTTTGCAAGAATCACGTCGTAATTTAAGTTGTCACACAAACGTTTTTTAGATAGTTTGCACCATGCTTAATACAAAAATGGCTGTGCCAAATCTATTTTCAAAACCAACCCCCCCCCCCCACATTCAGATGGCTGGCAAGAGAACACCAAAAAGGTAAAAACTACACCTTATGAGTATTGCATTACCAAATCATATTTAAGTTGTCAAAACTGTTTTTAGGGTAGTTTTTGATGACCTTGCTAAATAACAAAATGAATGTTGCCAAAATACATTTTTCAACCGAAACACCAACCCAAATTTAAGATGGCAGACACAATGGCGGGGCGCAAAATGTACTAACAATATATCATTTCTAATTTGTGAGAATAGATTTCGTTCAAAGTTGGTAAAACACTTTTCATTGGCAATTGACTGTGTTAATACGAACATGGCTGTTGCCAAGTTAAATTTCACCAAAAATTCTCTATTTTAAGGTGGCTGATTAAAATGGCCCAAAAAGGTAAAACCTGTGTCATAACCTATAATGTCTAAATAACATTTGCAAACATGTGTGAATAATCTATGCCAAATTGGGATTTAACGGTGAGTATAATTTAAAAAATCACCTAGTACCTGTAAACGAATGTTTTTGCTCCAGATATCAAAAGTTCAGTTGTAAATAAGGTAAAAGCCAATTCTCACGACCAATTGATGCTGTCCACATTCAAGATGGCGCGCTGCAAGATAACCGCCATACGAACGGCACACATTTCATACTGCATCTCATTTCCTATTGAGGCTAAAGATATGATTTTCTATTACACATATAGGGTATGGATTATGGGCCGACAACACAAAAAAAAATGTTTTTGGGGAAACCACTAGTCCACAAGTGGTTATGCTATGCCATCATTTTTTTGAGACTAGCAAAGGAAATCCTTGCTCTGATGTCAATATAGCTACTAAGTTACAAACATTTTGTTTAAACAGATTCGACCATATGTGATCCAATCTTTAGGGCAACGGGCTGTTTCCGCTACGCGTCCAGCAGAAACAACGTCATTCGACGAATTAATGGCGGGATGCAAATCAATCAACTTCCAGGCTACTTTCATTAGACTTTTCATAAAACTTTGGTTCCCACCACTAGGACGCCATGTTCTCTCCATATACATCCCTATGGCATTTTCCTAGAAGCAGCTGTGGTGTCAATACATCAAAGAACTGTACAGCAACTGCACGAGTGCAGTGATGGTGAACGGAAACATTCGACCTTTTGTAGAACCCAGGAGTCTGCATGGAGGTTACCTTTGTGCCTTTGTGTACATCAAATAGTTGTGGAATTATCTTTTAACGAAAGCCCACCGCTTGAATGGCTCTGGTTATTGTAACACAACCACGTCGATGTAGGAGGTACCCCGGCCAAACTACTTAACTATCTGAATTTTTTGCGATGACATGGCCCTTCCTAGAGTCTACCACCCCTCACGGATCCCCCAACTACAGTTTGAGCCTGGACAGCTTCAGCCAAAGACAATTGACAACTAATTGTGATCCTCATCCTACACTCCAGGTCTATGACAGTCCAGTCAATCATATGACCGATTTCAATATCTTGGGCCTAATGGTTGCATCTAGTGCAAGTGATCTAAGAATTGAAAACGCATTTGGGCATTTATTTCTTAAACAACTCATATTTTTACTAGAATGATGTCCCGCACGTCGGCGCTGTGAGCGCCTTAAGTTTTCTATGAGCGAGGTATCCTGTATATCAGCATTGTACCCCAATTTTGGTGGCTTCAACTTCATGACCTAACATGAATTTATGTTTCTTAGGAACATCTTTATGGTTTGGCTTTGTCATCAATAACTTATTTTCATAAGGCTTTCAAAATCAAATAAAATGACCAATTAGATCCCATTCGTTTAAAAATATGAGTTTTAGAAATAGACTGGCCAAATGTGTTTCAATTCTTGCGAATTGAAGAGAAAATACACTTTAATTAACTTCAATATATTTTGTAATAGCAAGAATGTCATTAATACATTTAAGTTTGAGGGGCAAATTCTAACAATGAGTGTACAAATTGAAGTCATTGTAAGTTATATTCCGTTGCTTATGTAACAGTCATGAGTACAAACTGTGTTCAGGCTTTTCTTGACAAATAACACGCACTTGTGAGCATCATTTTCCAAATTTCAAAATGCCCCATTTTGTATCTAAATTTAAGTGTTAGCGTACACTAACACCTTATATTAGTGTTCTTTGTGAAAAATACATCAAGCATCTTAAGCGGTCTTGAAGATTGCATTTACGACTGTATCTAGACATTTAATAATCGGATCCCACAATCAAACCTTCTTGAAGATACGTCGTGTTACGCTTAGCCACTCACAGGTTTTACTCTAACTACACATTCCGATACAACAAGTGCAAAAATGGTATTTGGATTAAAAATAGAGGGTGCGAATCTTTACAATTTTTTGAAGAAACACTGATAGTTGCTTTAAAAACACCTTGGATAGACTGGTGTGTAATCCAACCAAATTAAACGTGACCTTGCGACGGGCTCCCATAAACCGAATAAAGTCATCTACAGGAATTTGGGTGGTTTTTGATTATATCAGCTTCTTTTTTTACGAACAATTTTAAATTAACGACTGTTAAGTCTAACGCTGTATGTGTGTGGGTCATTGCCCTTACATTCACCTAATTCTCACAATCCTTTTTGGTATATTACTTCTTATACCTTCCTGTTTACAAGAGTTTATTAACTTTCATTTCCGCACCGTTATTCTTTGTTAAAGAGGAATTGGTATTTCCAAAACGCCTACCCAGGTTTAAGATTACTCGTTAGCAATTATAGTCCAGGAATGTAATTTCTGACCGAATATCTATGAAAATTAATTTTTTTCGCACAATAATAACAATCGAAAATGATGCTTTATCTGGATGTATATTTCTGTCTACTCCAAACCATGAAATTGCAATTAACTTGGCCACATTTTGACTTCATAGTATCAAGTAGGTCTTTCTTGAACGCAATTAAAATTGCCTCCTATTAAGGGATTAGCAGCGAGATTGCCAGAGAATCGAACAATGTGGAAATGCAATTTTTTTTAATTTATAAGTCCGGGATAATTCAGTACAATTCCATATAAATTGTGCAATGTAGAAACAACACCAAATACTGAAAAAAAATGAAATATTTGAGGAATTTTGTCATAACGTCTCCTGTAAATGCCATACAAGCGATGGCTCGACATCAAAATCTACATGTTGTTAACAACGGTATAGAATAGAATAACCAAAGATCAATAATATTTGTGTTTGAGTCAAACTGTCTTGATCATGGTGCACAATATCGCGCTTCAAATCTGGGATATTCACTGGTGAAAGGTTTTTTTTTTTTTATCTCAGGTCGGAATTTTGATACGCACGTATAGAAATTACAGAATTAGATAAAAGATACTGCCGTGTCTTTAATACACGGATTTCAAGCCACCACTTGCAGGTTATGTTTGCAAATCCTTGCCATCAAAAATACAAAATATGCATTTTGATGATTTTTTTCGATGTTTCGGATTAGCAAATCGCTGCTCATCCCTTTAATTCTTTGTACCTTCAATCTAACTTTTGTTGAGAGCCGTTGAGGGATAAAGAGATCAATGATATAATCTTTTCGGTCCCCCCTGGGTCAACACGGTTCTTACAGTATCTCGATTGGCTCATTAAATGATATAACGTAAAAATAACCGCTGATAACCAATCAAAAAACTTACATATCGGTACAAACATTTAGAATTTTCTTACCATGTTCTGATTGGCTAATATATCAATATACCCACGTATAATCAATAAAATGTTGGTATAACCTCAAGCGGTTCTAACATTAAAACTTAACAAGTATTTCCTTCAATCCGTCATCTGCAGTGTGAAATTGTTCATTCTTTGGACTTCGGAACTTATGAAGAGAATTTTGCAAACCTTTGCTGTGATCTTTTTTTTAATCCAATGCCACAACCGAGAAAGGACTAGATCTTGAGGTTTTGATTCAACAGCCAATCCTTGTGGAGTCATCCACTTCTACCCGACCCAGGTACCTTTGGAGATGGTGAGGTGACCAATCATTGATGATGTGGTCTGCTGTCTGTTCAGCCTCTCCACACTCACAAATTGAACTCAGGCAAGGCCCATAGGTGCATGATGTGTTTGAAGCGGCCCAACGCCTGTGCGCAAGCAATGGGTTTTTTTCCAAGCTTGGCGGTTGAAGATCAGATCCTGGACATTTATTTGAATGTCTCTTTTATTACATTAATTCTTCAGAGGTGAGCTGACAGCTTCCATCGCTGCTTCCATTCATTTCCAGTCCAGTGTGATGTTGTCTCTTTGGTTCGTGAATATTGGATCAAGCCTTACGTACGAAAGGGTGCCTTCACTTTAGACGAGGTATACGGGCATCTCTCGTGATTGTATCATGAAGGAGATGGCTTAGATCACGTGATCGTCGAGTCAAACTATGGAGTGAGAATTTTCCTCCTCAGGTTAGGGGTTGGAATTCCTGCAAGAACTTGGATAAAGCTTGGAGTAAAGGGGATGACGTCAACAGCCACCGGGTGCAAAATTTTCTCTGCTCTTCGATTTAGTGATTAAATCTCCAATTTTACCTTTTTGTTTCCATCCTCACTCTATAAGCATATGATTTTCTGGCCTTTGATACAAGTGATCTATAATGATTCGTTTTGACGGTTATTTTTTTGTATTTTTGAGTGACTTTGAGGCACTTTTAATTTCACACCCAGTCCCGTATTCCGCCCATAGGGCAGCACGCAACAGGAAGCCTACGTTTATGCATCAGGTGACAGTTATAACACACATAGGCAAAAGTAAACATTCCTGGACTAATACGTGAGGATCTCTTTTGCTATTGTTGATACTCATTCATGATGTACACAGAAAAAGGCCATAACAGTAGTGTATTAAATACACCCTATTGTCAAAAATTTGTTTTTTTTTTGCAACTCTCAGTCATGATACATCTTAATACACAGATCCAGTTCCGTTGTTCACTCACATGTGAAAGCATAAACATTGAAACTAACTCTACATTTGTTGGTGTTACCGAACGTGATTGTTGCATGGCATAGCGAGTCTTTGAACTTATCCATGCATGGATTACCAATGTCGGCAGTCAAACTTATTGTTAGGTATAACATCAAGCCTAGTACTAATTCAAACCACTTACCAACTTAATCATGACAGGAATATGCAGACTATCTGCCCTTATTCAATTCCAAACTCTAGTATGAGTTGGCCAAGATGAAAGTTCAAATGACTTTACATTTTTCACTGATGACTGGTAGTCTTGCGGTTGGAATACGAGCGACTCAAAACGGTCATGGCACACTGGAGTGTGGAATTTAAATCTCTACATCCACCACCTCCCATTATTATCCTCTTAAGTGCCAAGTTGGTTCTAACCCAGGGCCAAAAACAACACAGAGTACCCGTGTGGTATATGTAAAAATGAGGTCGCTGAAGATGCTATGCCCTCCTTTGTGAGTCTTGCAATTTTTGGGTGGCCACACTATTTTGCGTGGCATACTCCCTCAAAATTATCAAAATCTTTGTGAAATTTCCAACTACTTTCTCTGGATCTGTATCAGGTGGGTGTCACAAATATTTAGCAGTACCTTGTTTGCCAACAACCAAAACGCTCCATTGATTGGTAACTCATTCTCTGTTTTGTCAATCTTCAGAGATCCTTGATTCTGATACTTCCAACACATCCACAACTTCTACCCCCAAAGCCCAACAGTTAAAACCGATTTCTTACCACCCAAAAAATCGTCAAAAACTAGCATAAAGGGGATGGTTATTAACTGCAACAGTCTAGAAGTACAGCTAATCAAGCTGCCTTTCAGGCAGTTATTGAGGGATAACCTGAATCAACTTGGGCTGTGAGTCAAAAAACGGACGCCCTATGGCCCACTTACGCTTGTTTCCCGATAATATACCGTTTTTCGCAAAGATAGGGACTCACACGGGGGAGGCGTGTTTATTGCAACAAAAGATAACCTAATCTCTCTTGACTTGCCCGATTTGGATACTGGATGTGAAATCATATGGTCCAGTTTCAATTTGCTGGTTCCAAACCTTGTTTATTGGCAAGCTATTATGGGCCAGTGGCTAGCTCGGTAAAGAGTTGCGGCTCATTGCGAGCTAATCAAAATCAGTCCCTCCATGCTTTGAGTAAGCACAGTCGTGCGCATCCTAATATTGTTATAGGTGGGGATTACAATTTAGCCGACATTGATTGGTCCTCATTGTCTACCACAATCCAAAACAGCATCTGTTCATTCCAAATTTTTGAAGAACTTTTGTTAGAGTATTCCTTTGGTCAACTCCAAACAAAATCACACGTCCAGTCTCCCCTAGCGTGCTTGATTTGGTTGTCACCCCTCATGCCCTCAACTTGTTGACAATGTTGACATGTGAAACCTGGCATATCAGATCATGACAGTGTGCTCTTTAATATAAACATGAAACCCCAACCAAAACAAACTGCCGTACAAGGTTTAGTACAAATGTTGATAAAGCAAATATTGAACCAACTGAGAACTGACACACAGGAGTTTAGTAATGGGTTCATCTCAACATCCTACTAAAAATTCTGTGGATGAAAACTGGCAAATCATCCGCGATCAACTCCAAAGTCTCATGGCCAAATACGTTCCCTCCCGTTCCCACCAAGCTTAAAAGTGGCAAAAGAACACCTGCCATGGATACTCCATCTATCAAAATGAATGAGGAAGCGTGATCGTCTATTACTGTCTTGCCAGAAAGTTCTACGCCTCAGTCCACATGGCTAAACTTTCAGTACAATATAGAAACAGCTAGCTAACATACAATCAAACAGGCCCACCTAAACTACAATCAATGAGGTTGATTGGAGGAAGCTGACGGAGAGACGAAACATTCTGGTCATATGTTTAAACGCCTGCGAACTGATAACCTATGAATTCCCAACACTACGTACTCAGACCAAACTATGTACAAACGGATTTATGATAAAGCCCAAGGCCTAAACCAACATTCTTTGAGTCTGTCTTCATCTTTCCACAACAATACATACAAACAAGGAACATCTCCGCATCCCGACCTTTACTTACTCATCTGTTAATCCATCAAGAAGGTGTCTTAAACAACTGCGCGGCCTCAATATCCTCAAGGCCATCGGCCCCGATAGAATTTCCCCCCCCAGATTACTCAAGTCTTTTCTGTTGAGCTCGCTCCTGTCCTGAACTTTCCTTTATCAGCAATCTATCAACACAGGAGAAGTACCGGCCCAGGGGACCAACCATTGTAACAGCAATATTTAAGAAAGGTGCACAATCAGATCCTGCTAACTATCGCACAATCCCCTACCCTGCCTAATGCTGTAGATGCCTGGAAGCAATCTTATTTTTTATTTTTGAGCCATGTAGCTAAACAGCTGATCCAGCATAACATCCTCCTTGACGCGCAGCATGGGCTTCAGAGAACGACCTTTCAACAGTTCCCACCACCCAGCTTTTGGACTTCCCCCATCCATGACTGGGCCACCACACTTGAACATCGTGGACAGACTCGACGTATCTTGTTGATTTCTCTAAGAGGCGTTTTTGATAGGTTTCCCATCAGCTTATTTATCCGCAAGTTTTGGATTTTTACGGGATTAAGGGTCAACATCCGCTGGTCAACAGCTTTCTCTCTTCTCGCCAACATCAGTTCTGTTAATGTCAGACACTCTCACTGGGGGAATGTAACATCGGGCGTACCACGGGATCGGTTTGGGGCCCGGCACTATTCTTATTGTATATCACGGACATACAAGATACAATTCCACACTCTCAAATCCGCTTATTTGCTGACGACAGCATCATCTATAGAGGAAATAAAAACCAGAAGATCACCAAATTCTGCAAAGAGACCTGCAGACCCTGGCAAAGTGGGCTGAGGATTGGCTGATGGATTCAACATCAAAAAATGTGGCTGTTTTCAATTACAACCGCAAAAAGGTCGCGATCTCTTCCAATACACCATCCTTGGCCGCCGCTTGCTTATTTGTTTGATCAGCACGATTATCTGGCATTCCATTGCAAGTGATCTCCGCTGGAAGCACTCATTGTCAACACATCATCAAACACAAAAAATCTAACAGCACCTGGGCCTCCTAACGCAGAACTTAGCCAACTCCTTTTTCAAAAGACGTCAAGAAGGCGGCCTATGAGTCCCTCGTTCGTCCGCGCTCGAAGATGCATCAGAGAACTTGGACCCACCCACACAACTTTAGTGGACAGCTCGAGCAAGTTCAATAGACAGGATCAACGATTTGTGTTTGCTATTCTCGCAGGACAGACAGTGTTTCATCACCATTCAACACTTGGATGGGAGTCTCTTCATGTCAGACGTCTTCTGGCACAACAAGTATGTTTCTTCAAATTCACCAACAACTTGTCAATATCCAGTTCCCAACATTTTTGTTCCAGCTACATCATTTCAAGACGGATCATCAACTTATGTACCAGATCCCAACTACACTACAGATCTCTACAAGTTTGCCTACTACCCATGGTCCATACGTTTTGGAATAACCTTCCAGCTCAAGTGGTTCCCATTTCTACTGCCTCGGCCTTTAGAGAAGCACAGCCCTACCAGCCAGCAGAGCTATTCTTCCTCCTTCTGGCAGCAATTGAATGTAAACCATTCCTGCCTCTTATATAGTAGTGGCACATTTTGTTCTGTTTTTTGACTGTTTTGTTGAGACTTGCTTCCAGTTTTTTGCATCTGCACCTATCTTTTTGCCTTGCACCTTGTGGCTGGAGAACGCCATTTTCGCACTTTCATCCTAGTTCAGATCAACCGAGCTTCATAAGGACAACATACCAAGTACCAGTACCAAGGGGAGGATCCTGTATACAGTACGGAATGCCCACCTCTCTTTCGAAGTGATGGGCCAGACTCCACCATATATGTTGCTGTAACTATTGCTGGTGGCCATATACACACCTATTCGTTTTTTGTGGCATCCACGTCTCTTGCGAATTATATTTAAAAAGCGCACTGGCACATTTTCACACAAAATATGAAATTTCTTTTCTTTCTTCAATTTGTTCTCAAATTTATAGCTAGACCCTTGCGAAAAGAGATATATTTTACACATCAAAATAAACATACCCCAAAACAGCTAGGGGCATTGGACTGAAGATAAAGACATCCAGGTAATTTGTAGGCAACTTGTAAGTTTTCCATAACTTTAAATCAACAAATGTATACATGAATAGTTGTGACTCGTACTCAAGATATTAAAAAACCCAAAGGTTAACCGACAACAGTGTGCTAAGCGTGAGAACATGCAACGAGGCGTGCGTGTCCTTGTGGTTAAACGCCTTTTTTCGTCGTCTGCTGAATTTAAGCGTCGCCGCGACGTTAAATTATAACATCGTTCTGTTTACCCAAGGAAGCTTATTTGGTCTTCATCAAATTTCGGGTGAGGGCTTTATATATAAAAGCCTTACACCATGCAAAAATATCGATTTTGAAAAATTTGAGGGCGCCTATTTTATCAAAATGTGCAGTGTCTCTTAATAGGTTATTTTTTCATTCTGTTTTTTCCATTAACGATTCTCTTTCTAATTATATTTGTTCCGAATCTTTAAATTGTATTTGTGTCAAAAAAAAAACAAAAAAACAAAAAAACCAATGAGATGAAAACCCTGAACCTGACACCTAAATGCCAGCTGATTGTCATGCTCTCTGTTAAGAAAACCACGGGTTGTTTGAGTGACGGAAGTGTATTCCATTTGCGCCCTGAAGGCGAGCACATGTAGAGAGAGTAGTCGTTCACCGATTCATATTGTTCCCAATTTGTTTTCGAAAATGTCAAATTTATGTTCAAGGGCATATTCCCGAATCACATAAAAATGCTTTCAGCTCTTTGTTTTGGTGTTTTATCCTGGCTCCCCCAATGACCCAAGAACATTAGAGAAGGGTCCTCAAAAGCCTGAATTTAACCAGTTTAAAAGGTTAATAACGCCACATCCTGTGATGGTGATGTGTTGGTAGTGCTTACCATTTTCGTGGAATTGATTTTGCGTACTCTGATTCGTCTACTAACGAACCAGACGTCTGGGAAGCAACAGTTTTACTATAAACAAGCCAGGTACCAGACATTGATCAGTTCACGCAACCAACACAGATCGATTTATCTACAACGTTCATAGAGGTACACCTGCGCATTTATAGCCGGGACAAAGTTACTATAAGGAATGCGGACTTGATATTTAAGCACTATTTGGTGTATAGAAGGTCTATGAATGGTGTAATTTCTCCATTTGGAATACTATCATTCTGTAACTTTTCTTTCACAGTAATAATTGGCAGGTAGTACCAACGTCAACATAGCAATTTTCGCAATAGCACCACACTCATGTACGCTAATTTCGATTGACGGTGACACAATATGCATTAACAAAATATTCAGACATAACGAACTGGACCCTAGTGAAATCATTTCCACAAATTCCTGAAAACAATTTGGGTGTTTAATTTTTGTAAAAAGGAACAAGTAATTCATATTATTTTCCTTGTAAGCTTCACTTCTCAGCCAAGGATGCTGACATTACGGCCAGCATGTCATCCAAACTTGAAAGCATGCAGTCGTCATCAGATCACAGACATTGTCTATTGTATATGTGCGAATACCGGTTTAAAAGGGATATGGGGCATGGACCGATAGTCCGGGCTCCACAGACGACAACGGACTAAAGCGTGAAACTAATATTGCGGATGAGGGTTAACTGAATCGAGTGCCCTATTCTTCATCGGTGCAGGGGGTACTATGACTTCGGAGGACTATATCTCCTGCACATGACACCGCCTTATCCACTTTTCACTTGTCAGATCAACAATGTTGAATACCCTATCTGAAATGCTTTGAAGTTTGTTAACAAAACAGCTAGATACACTATAAATTGCACGAACGGTAGTTTGTTGAATATAAGAATTCACCCTAGTATTATAATTTTGTCTCAATGTAGCTTTTAATGTTGTACTATTTTTTAAGGTATTTTATTGAAATTCACTCGTTTTATACTCTTTCTGTAGGGTTATTTGTTTGTAAAGCGCTCAGTTACTTGTTGTTTGGGGCGCTATATAGACCATCAATTATTATTATTATTACTATTGATGCGGAGACACAGCGGAATAAACAGCAAGGCCTATCATTACATTCTGTATTATAATAACACCTAAAGAGATCTTTGTGTCATTTGATTGGAGGATTCTTGGTCACATGTCATTAAATATGATATATTCATGCTTACGTCCACATACTGTGGCGTGCAATTTTTGTTCCATACGTTTCGTTCTATTTGCACGCCTCGTGCGTCTTTACAAAACGCTGGTCACCTAATGCACGCACATATACGGAACTTTGCCGCGACTATGATGCTATTATATGCAGCGTTGATTGCGGTGCAGCAGCGGTCCCTCGGCACTTGCGGTCTTGTGTGCCGTGACAACAATGAAGCACGATCTTGTAGTTTCACTGCCGGCAAGGTCATTTTCAGCAGGATGTACTTTGAATTCCCGGCCATGGAGGTTTCTTGACCAATAAGTTTAATGTAGTGACTATAGTAGAAGTAAATTAAAAGTCAACATTTAGGCCTAGCCCTGCAGAGCTAGGCCTGGGTCGCGTAGCAACTTGCTACTTGACAGCGGCACAGCCCGGCTAGGCTAAGCTTATACTTTCTTCGTCGTAGTCAAGCTATCTGAGCTATTAATGATGACAATTATCTACTTAGATGTTATATCGCGGGGGACTAGGGCGATACAGTCACACATAACATAATATAGTAATAGTTATTAGTCTGGTTGCGTCTTCTTGATATTGATAGAACAAGAACTAACCCTTTTACCAGTGCTATAAATTTCAATATACTAGAGCTGAAAGTGGTAAGAACTGTTTGGCTTAGATGTAAAAATACACTCTTTACCCACGGGTTTTGGCGAAGTGTGGGTTGCTCAAGGAGTTGCAAATATTGGTGCTTTTATGTTCTTATTCAAACAAAGGTGTCAGGATATATCCATATACAAACATTTACGAGTCAATTGAACTTATTCTAAATTGACAGTTTTTTCAAATTTAAATATATTTATAATGTTACTCATATCTGTTTAACGTTGATAAGTTTCATTTAGAATATTTACTAAACTTAGGCTTGGTATTCTTAACTTGGAAATTGAAGTAGTAGATGGAATCAAATACCCCTGTGAAGATAGACTCTGTCAATTATGTACTTATAATAATATGAGGACGATTCCACTTCGTCTTAATATGTCCATTATTTTGTAGATGATCGAAACCTATATTCACCATATTTTGTAAATCACCAAATCTAGAGCAAAATATTATAAGCTAGTTAAATCAACTAGGCGTGATACTCCAAATTAATCTCTGCAAATATCTATACCAATGCATGTTCTAAACGTAATTTCGTCAAGACCATTGATTTTGTAGCATAATTGTTTGAAGGCCTGGCCTATATATATATTGTAATAAAATCTCTCTTTGCGAATGAGAATGTTTTCCTAGTGCAATTGAGAATAATGAATGTTTTTCATTCGTGTCAATGGAAAGATGAAAGATGAAATGTTCCATTCACTCGGCTAACGAACGCCTCGTTGAAATGGGAAACATTTTCTTTTTTTTTACTCATGAAAATATTCTTACCATTGCACTCATAAACATTCATATTTGTATAACTATTCTCCTAATAGCGCTAATTTGGCGTACAGGTGCGTTTCTACATGTTTAGCAGTTAACCCACGAACTTAAGTTTCGGATGCTGTAACGTATTCAAAGCAATACTTCATGTATATGATTTAACTATTACGTTACTATTTTATTTTTTTCACCTCCATCGAGGGTGCTTTTGCCTTGCAACTTTTTTGTGGACACCCTGTAGGACTGTTGCCTTTTCTGTTTTCCACTGTAATTAGGATTTTTTTATTCCTGTCAGTTGCCATTTAAAAAAAGTGTTTGGGCGTGCGACGATTTCTCATTGTTCTGAGAGGGTTGTTGCTTTACCCAATCAAATACAATAGAAATCCGACGCGACGATCCCGGATCAGTTTAACACTTACCTGCATAAAAGGGTTTGCACTTCCCGTAGTGCATAACGGGACCCCCCCCCCCTAATATAACCAATTCTAAAGGTTTTTTAAGATGTATTCCACCACATGTTAGAAAGGCTTCAAAGACATCAACAATAAAAACTAAAACTGAAGAAAGTTGTTCATAAGAAAATTAGGGGCAAAAATTGATTTTAATAATTTTGCGTCAAAATGTGCGAAAAAGCACTAGTCCGTGTTTCTATACAATGTTTTTTATTTTCTATTTTCGACGGCATTGATTCACGTAGACTTTTGCTGATTGCTTTAATTGGTGAAGGATGAACTATATTTAAACATATTAAGCAGCAAATAGCATGTCTCCGTGCCATTTTATCTTTTTTAGGTTTACTTGTTTAATTTACCATAGGTTCCTACACTAAACCGCTATACGATTATATAAAATATTATGACAACCATTGGCCTACTATACTTTCCAGAATTTTTTTTTATTATTAGTACTTTGGTTTATGTCACATGTGTATGTTATTATGAACATCAGAATCACGTAACTCTATTAAGATTTTAATTGTTTTTTCATGGGGCACTTCCGTTAGTGCAAAAGGGGGGGGTTCCTAGGACCCATGCTAATAACGTCAAACGACGAGATGGATTTGAATTTTTTTTGCACCAATGCAAGCGCAACTAAAAGTTCGACAAACCAAATAGAAACCAAATATCCAAAAAAATGGACATCCCTAGGAGCCCCCCCCCCTTATGCAGTTAAATGTTAAGGCCATGTTTAAAAAAAGGCCATTTTCTCACGAAGAACATATTACAAGGCACATGCTACCTAGGGGGGCAGGCAAGGTTCAACCTGAATCGCAATCTATAAAAAATGTATGCATGTCAAATAGTTTAGATGGATGCAAATCTAAACCCCCGGGTGGGCAAGTAAATAAAATGCTGGCACGGACCTACAAGAGGAGGGGTAAAGGTTACTATGGGGGTCAAATGTTTAAACTGCTTAAATCTAATGTAATGTAGCCTCAAATATTTCCTTAGGTTAACCAGGAGTAAAAAAGTCAATTGGGGCACATGCGTGTGGTGCTTCCTTGCCAAGAAGTTGGGAAAATAGGCTAAAGGTCATTTGTTTATCAGAAAGGTCATGTAAAATGTAAAAAAAATAAAAAAAATATTTTTTAGAAATGTTTAATGATACTTGATCCAAATATGAAATGCTTTTGCATTTTTGGATTCATCTTCTTGTTAGTACTGAAGGGGTTCAAATTTCCCTGTAAGAAATCTGGGATTTAACAAATGTTGACCTTTCTTGAATAAACAAAGGACTTTTAGCTATTTTCCCAAATATCTGGAAAGGAAGCACCACAGCATGATTCGATCTCAAATCTGACCTTTTTTACTCCTGGTTACCTAAGGAATAATTTTGGCTATTACATTAGATTTGGAGCAGTTCAAACATTTACCCCCCATAGTAAGTAACTTGACCCTCGTAACACCCCGTGGCAGCTGATTGAAAAAAAGGGTCAACCTAGAATGTTTACTATGGTCCATAGAAGTACCCAGAATAGGGCACGTTTTGATAGCATCATGAGATGTCAGTTTGCAATGGAATATTAGGTTTTGCCCCATCCTATTGAATTGAAATACATTACAAACCAACCAAATTTGAACAAACATAAGCATTTCAACATAGGAAAAGGTACAAATAAGTAATGATTACTCACAAAGTTCTTTTACGGCACTAGGAACGTTGGAAACCTTTGGTGACGTTTACATAATCGCCCTTCTCTTGCAGACCACATAAGGATGACTGTGTAGAACTGTGCCATGGGAGCAAATGTTGACTGCAAAAATAGTTCAGTGGGATGTACTATGCATGGGGATTGACAAGAAGACGATGAAGCTCCTAGTCTATGAATTCGTTAAGACTCTGGCTTACAACATTAAAAACTATGTGCATATAAAAAATTAGTTCAAGATCCAAGAGTTAAATACCGTAACACCCGTGCATAAAGGTCTTGCACTCCGTGGTGAATAATGGGCGAAAAGTACCGCTCCTCTGAAAACCACTTTGTTGTATTACTCGATTCGCGTTGCTACGTTCGTTCCCCCTAGTTTGGAAAGCTATTCAATCAGTCGGAGAGGGATCCCCACCTAGCTCGACCGGGGAAGGAAAATGACAGACATTCCCAATGCACTTGCCACACCGGATTATCTGAAGGACACTCTCGTTTTTGCAACTCACACACCTGACAACTAAAATACAATTTATCATGCATGGATAAGCACACTAGAGGTATTTCAGTCCATAACATTGCTCACAATAACATGATTAACAGAAGTCCCTGCGCCTCATTGAATTTTTCACCTCCGCAAAATGGTCCGGGTCACATCTCAGATGAATGAGTATAAAAGTTTTTACCAAAACTCTGGTCTGGGGTACATCACACGCCCACAATAACAAGAAAAAATTTAAATTGATCTTATCATTCAAATGGCGGGCCAAAAAAAACGATTTTTAAAAAAAAAAAAAAAAAAAAAAAAAAAATCAAAAATTAAAAAAAAAACCTTTTCCCAAGGACTTTTCTGCCCCATAAAATTGGCTCATAATAGGAGATTATCATATTTAACATTGCTGAAATAAAAATTTGAAAAGTTACTCCAGTACGATTTAAAGGAATAGAATATCTCCACCATAATGCTTATTTAGGCTAATTAGCAATAAAATGCCATGTCTGATTTGAATGTTTTCCACCAAAATATGCGTACTGATATTTAGGCAATTTAATACATAACTTTTGGGCCAAAAAATTTAGCATTAAACACATGGCGCTGAAAAAAAAAAAAACCGATCATGGTCCACATGAACCCCCTATGCACTTAATGATAATGCACTCCGATCTCAAATTGATTACACTTGGTGATTGTTTTAGTCAATCTTCAACAAAATACCCTTTTTTCAACATGTTAGCTTATTTGCATTTTGGCAAAAATACGAAGGTTTATATTCAAAATAAAGGCACGACCAGTGTTTCTTATGAAATTTGCCACATTTTGATACCAAGGCCGATATACAGTGTGATCCAACAAAAAGGTTTACACTTTTCTGTCGCAATTGTTCAAGTGGGTGTACGTCACAAATTTTTTTGAAGATATTTAGTTAACTACAATATTCTTGGTTAAACAACCTGGTGAAAACGGCTTTGCAACAAACTCAATAACA